>BSBK01014645.1:0-51874 GCA_027943335.1 Chamaecyparis obtusa | reverse complement strand
AGCTTTTTAGAGTTTGTAGAGACAACAATTACATTAACAGATTTATACTCAGAATCAACTCATGGGAGTTCATATGTGAGATGAGATTCCTCCTTTAGTAATGCATCTTCTCTAGAAGAGAGTGCATTTGAATGAAGATATGGTAGAGTAACATTAAGAAACTCGTCAATGATCTCACCTTCTTGCATCAAAATTTGCTCACAAGTCGAAGGAATTTCAATAGAGGAATCAACGAAGAATAATAAGAAAGTAGAAAATAGGTCACTTTAATAGACTCACAAGAGAACATTTTAAATTTTCTTAACATAGTTAGAAAGATATGGAAGGAATAGAAAATTCAGTTTGAAAGAGAGATATAAACAAGCCGATTGAAGGTTGGCGCATATCCGTTCTTAACACATGAAATGGGGTTTGGGGTAGCACCCTAATATTTTTTGAGGAATGGGGAACCATCAAATGATCCTATTTTTAGGGGGATATGGAGTAATAAAATGAATGATAAAGAATGCTTTGAAATAAATAAAGGAGTGTTGACATCAGATTCACAAAAATGTAGTGCAGAGAATCTACCCCTATAAAAGGGAAGCCTTTTTTTTTCAATAATTAGTAAACTAAAAAACATAGTTTTTGAATTATATGATCCATTTTATTGAATGCCTAAATATACTAAATTCAAATCTTGAAAAGGTCTTATAAAAAAGACATCCAATGTATTTCTTTTGAGTTTGCATAGATGAAAAATGTACGCGGCATACCTGTGTATAGATTTGTTTACATACTTTTTAACCTCTTATTTTGTGCTCTTGTAATCATGGATCTACAAAAGATCAAGAAAAGAAAACGGAAATTCATCAATATTTCTGACTTTAGAAATAATAGAGATCAACATACTTAATTTATTTATTTGCCTTCAAATCATAAATAATGTACTGATTGGACAATTCTATTTTAGTTTTCAGAGTTAGAAACAAAGGTATGGTCATGATTCCTTTCATGAAAGTTCTGCAATCTTTTTGTGATCAGGGTTTAACAGTGAGATAACTGCAGCAATCACTCAAGGAACAGGGTGTTTAAACTCTCGCATACAAGTGAAATGTCATCAAGGAAAAATTATTTGAGGTGCTCAGCTCAGTTGTCCTAAGTGCAAATATAGCAGGGTATAATGATAACTAGTCATAAACTCTGACCTCAATGCTATACTAGATTGCTTGTCACTCATCAATTAGAAAAATTGCAATTAATTGCTACGAGAAAGAGCGCATCTGCCATAGGTGGAGTGAAGAAGCCTCATCATTTCAGGACCGGATGCGCTTGCAAAGCTCTGTTGTCTCCACGTTGTAGGAGGCTTCAGAGGCATATCTGGTAGCGCTTTTCGAGGATACAAATTTGTGTGTTATCCATGCAAAGAGGGTTACTATTATGCCAAAAGATATACAGCTTGCTCGCTGTATTCGTGGTGAGAGGGCTTATATCTCATTTTCTTTTCATTTATTTAACGGTGTATTTAAACATGACAAGAACCAAAGGAAGAAACCTGAAGATCTGAAGCCAAAAATCCTAAATAGGAAATTATTTTAACTGAGGAAAGCTAACCACAAAATCTTGCCGCTATCCTATTGCTATGGCACCATTTTGAGAGCATAATTTTGCTTGTGGACTATAAATATGTACTGGAGATAAATAAAGAATGCATACCTAAAATCCTTATCTAAGCTATGCCTTTGTCACACGATAAAACTAATTTCTTGAAGGATCCATGTGCAGACAAGGAAGTAAAGAGCGAAATCTACTGTAGATAGATTGCAAATAAATTTTAACAATGCTTACATTTCCAATTTACAGGAGTGAATGCTAACGCTATCCAAGCACACAATTAATATGGTACAAAGGGTAACTGTGCCCGGCCCCCAGCCATAAAACAAAAGGCACGGGCCAAGCTCCAACAAAATGTAATAAAAAAAATGTCAAAACTTTTTTTTAAAGATTTGTTAAAATACAGTGATGTTTTTGCAAATTTTGTTTAGTTTTTTATCATAAAATATAGAGATCATGAAGAACAGATGCTGAAATTTTACAAAAATCTTTTGTGTTTTCTGATTTTTGAAATTTGGTCAATGGTGCATTTTATAAGGACCTTCGCTGCGTCCAAAACAAAATGAAAAGTGTATCTGGTGACAACCATTAATATTAATAAATGCAATTAATTGATATCTATAGATGAATTTATTTTCGTTACTTTTTTTTTTATGAATAGTGCTTTTTCTATTAATAAAATATTAAAGGTACATATTCACCAAAAAAGGGCTAGGGGACATAGAAATCACCTTGCAAAGTTCACACGGCAAAGCCGGAAGTAGTTAACAACTATTCATAAAAAAAAATAGACATAAAGCCTTTAAGCAGCAAGAGTGGTGCCAGAAGGAGGAGGATCTTTATCATCAGAACCCCACACATCATTGGGGTTAATAGGAGGAGAAATGGCCAGAGCCAGGCGGGAAAACTTGGAGGAGGCGGCAGGATTCCAATCAAAGCCACGACAGGTACCAAGAGCATCAAGAGGAGCAGACTGAGCAGGAGCTGGAGACCACCTAGAAGTTTGACGAGGCAGAGAAGCCAAGCAGTGCTACCAACCATCATTGCCACCTCTAGGAGAGTGGTGGCGGGGAGCTTGAGACCACAAGGTACAAGAGTGGTGAGCCGAGGAGCTGCGCCCACAGTGGCGGCTTCTGGGAGGAGTACCTTCAATAGAAATGGCATTAGGAGGAATCCTGGCAATAGTCCAAGGAGCATTGCCCCAGTGATTAAGCAGCTCCTGCAGGTGAGCCACCTCCAAAGCCACTTTATTAGCTTGAACTTGAATCTGCATCATAACATTATTACATATGCAAGCCTTATTATATAAAGCAACATTCATATCAAGAAAGCTGTGAGAAAAAATAATAGCATTCCTATCTTTCCACAAAGTGAACAAAATCTCCATCCTAAAAGTATGCCAAATCTAGGTAAACTTGAGAGGAAGTCTAGGAGAATCTCCTAAGACAATCATATGCCAAAAGAAAGGCTTAGGCCTAAAAGGTTTGAAAAAATTATGAATCTATTGCCAATATTGTTGAGCTCTCCTACAGAACCAGAAGATGTGCAAAAATGTCTTAGGGTGACCACAGAAAGTATATCGAGGGTCATGAACACCTAGATGTTTGAGCCTAGGTCCACTAGAAGCCCTTGGAAAAGTAAACACCAAGCAAAGAGAGCTACCTTGGGCTCCGTAATGGCAGCCCAAACGGTCTGAAAGAAAGAGCTCTAGTGAGAAGTGGAAGAATGAAGATGCCATCTCTAATTAAGAGTGTCCACCATCGAAAGAAGGAGAGACAACCACTTGTAGCCCAACCTTGGCTTGTAATTGCTGAAAGGAGTGGTAGGATACCATTTCCAATCCTTCCATGAGGGCTGAATAGCCTGAATACCAATCTTTTGAAGAAAATTATCAAGAATTGCAGAAATCAATAGATCAAAAGTCTTACGATCTATGTGAGCCAAACGTTACTGCACTTGCATATCCTCCCAAGAATGGAGACTCATAGTGGCCCTAGAGAAAAGGTCCTTGGGAGTCTGAATGCCACATTTGAAAAAATGCAGAGCACTAGCCCCTTGAGTCTTAGCCAGGGGGATGCTTTGAATAGAAAACAACGAGGACCACTAGAGGTTTTGTTGATTGAAAGAAATCCCATTGTGAAAGGCATCACCATCCCATCAAAGCCAAGGCTTAATAGCTTCCTAGGCTTTCCAAATGCTCTTGATGATGAAAGTACCCTAAATCTGAATAGGTTCTTTCATAGTGAGCAAGGTTTGCAGACCAATGCTCTTCCAAGCCAGCCTGTGAATAGGGAATCCTAAAGAGATGTAATGCTTGACAAGAATCTTCTAGGCCTCATCACCAGTAAGAGCATGAATAATCCACTTAGCACAGAGAGCATGACCTTGTTTCTGAGTGGAGAGAAGGCCAAGGCCTCCAGAATCTCGAGGAAGGCAACAGTACTCCCAGGCAACCCTCTGGAACCCATGGCTATCAGCTCTAGAGGCCCAAAGAAAGTCTCTGAGGAGGCATTCCAGCTTGAGATATGAAGCCTTAGAAGGAGACCAACAAGAAGAATAGTAGACATGAGAAGAAGCTAGGACTTTGGAGCAAATCTAAAATTTCCCAGTAAGGGAGAGAGGCTTGCAAATCCAATATTGCAACTTTTTCTCAATCTTGGCAATCATAGCATTCCATAAGTCCACACAGGATCCATGGAAAGAAAAGGGAATGCCCAGGAAATGGAAACCTTCCCCATGCTGAACCCATTTCTAGTCAAACTTAGCAAGCCAGGGAGGGGCTGGAAGGAAAGATTGTTTGAAACAAAGAGTCTTATGCCATTGGATAGTAGATCTAGAGGCTTGCCAAAAGGTGTCCAGGCACTGTAAGGCATTAGGGATGTTCTCCTCATCCTCAAGAAGAGTGAGAAAGGAGTCATCAACAAAGTGACCATTAACAAGTTGGGAAGAAGACTCGGGAAGGGAAATGCCCCGAACCAAACCAGAGGAAACATAATTGGCAAGAAAATACCCAAAGCCTTCAACAACAAGCACATATAATGCAGGAGCTAGTGGACAACCTTGTCGAATGGATTTAAAAAGCCCAAAAGTATCAGATTGAGACCCATTGATAGTATTGCATGCAGAGCCATCACCAAAAAGCATTTCCATAGATTGCAAGAAGTGTGGACCAAACCCAAGAGCTTGGAGCATGGCAAGGATAAAAGGCCATTCAATGCAGTCATAGGCTTTAGCAAAATCAATTTTAAGGAATAAAGTGGCCTGCTTAGACTAACGAGCCCATTCCATCCCTTCGCAGACTGCAATAATGTTGTCAAGGATATACCTGGATTTAATAAAACCAGTTTGCTCAGGGCAAACAAGAAGAGGAAGGAGATGTCTGATTTTGAGAGCTAAAGCTTTAGCAATTATCTTGTAGGAGACGTTCAACAAGGTGATGGGCCTCCAATTGCAGATATCCTCAGGATTGCCAGATTTAGGTATGAATTTAATATTCCCTTTGTTAATTAAAGCACCCAAACTTTTATTATGAAAGGACTTGAGGTAAACTTTATGCAGGTTAGGACCTATAGCATCCCATAAGTGCTTGTATAATTCATAGGGGAAGCCATCACATCCTGGAGATTCATCATCAGCCATAGAAAAAGCCACTTCTTTGAGATCATTGATGGTAAGAAGTTTCTCACAAAAGGCCTGCTAGTCAACTACTACGCGGTTTGGATTAACAACAATACAAGCTCTAAGAGCCTCCTCCTGCGCAATAGAATTACCCTGTGAAGAAAACACTTTTTCATAGTGTTGAACAAAAGCCTAAAGAATGGCAGAGAGCTTAGTAAGGGTTTCAGATCCTTGTTTGATTTTTTGAATACCAACATTGGTATGCTGGGTTTTGAGAGCTTGAAAAAACTCCTTAGAGGCTTTATCGCCCACCTCCAACTAGTGTAGGTGAGCTTTGATTTGGGCTCCACGAGAAGCATAGGCATCTACAATTTGTTTTTCATGTCGAAGTTGGGCCAGCTTAAGCTGAAGATCAGAGTCAAAGGGCTGCAACGCAAGCACATCAGCAACATTGTGAAGAGCCTTAGTGTTAGCTTCCTAAGCACGCTTCTTGTAGTAGGCTAACTGATGGTCATAAATGTGAATAAATATCGTATTACGGGTGACGGCATCATTCCACCACTGAATCCAACCAAGATGACTATGGGGCCAAGGCTCTAAATTCCAGTCTTGAAGAATGTGAGCAATAGTGGAAGCATGCGTCAACATTGACATGTTGAGGTAAAATTGCGTATGAGTAGCTTGCCTGGTAGAACAATGCCAAGTGATAGAAAAATAAATGGGGAAGTGATCTAACAAGGTCACATCTGTCAAAGGAATGACAAGTACGCCTCAATCTTCAAAAAAAGAGAAAAAATATTGAGCCGTTATCATAGTACAATCTAATCTCTTAAATATGTGGTCAGAACCAACTCTGAAATTAGACCAAGTATGCCCAACCCCACCATGCTGGCGATGGTTAGCATTCAGATCAAAAAGGCCCAATTTATTGCACATATGGTACCAAGATTCTCTCTCTCCAGCTACCCATCAAAAAGGAAAAATCCCTTCCTTGTCAGAGGCTAGCTCAACCATATTAAAGTCCCCACACATAACCCAAGTAGTAGGAGGCAAATTGTCTGCTAGCCATCACCAAAGTTGAGATCTTTCCACAGCACAATTGGGAGCATAAACATTAATGATGCCAAAATAATGGTTGTGAGAAGACAGAAAAATCTAAGTGACACGTTGCATTGGATCAGATCCACGAGCAATAACAAAAGAATGAAGGTGAGGTGAAAGAATAGTAATGACACCACCTTTACTAGCTTCGTGCTGAGAAGAAAAAATAATGTCGTCCAGCCAAATGACACGATAGGCAAAATTAAGCAGGAAACCTAAAATTTTAACCTCCTATAAAGATAAAATGTCCAAAATATGAAGTCTATGATGGGTATCATGAACATAGTACTTTTTGGGGAGGTCAGTTAGACCTCACACATCCCAAGACAAAACATTCATAAAAACTCTTGCATGGTTTCCTCATCCCCAAGAGAGGAGAAACTATTTTGCAAGAAAGCTGGTAAAGAGCCAAAGCTAGGAAGTAAATCTCCATAATAGATAAACCATCTTTTTTCTAGGTCATCCGTGCATCCATCAGGATTGCAAGACTGGCGCAAAGACTGGGAGGAAATAGAAGATACAGTTGGTGGGCGAGCACCACCTTTGAAGTGGAAGACCTCGCAGCTAAAGTTTTCCCTTGAATAACATGGTGTGAAATAGGTGGCACAACTGGTGGCACTTCGACCGAGGGAGGAAGCTCTCTAATCGGAGGTTCTAAAGGTGACACAGCTACAGAAGCAGCATGTGCCATTTTAGAGCCTAAGGCATTCCTTCCTTTTCACAAAACTGTAGTCCATTCTTCTTTTTTCCAGCATCTAAGTTTTTGACTGGCACTTCCTTTGGTGATGGCTTCACTCAAGGGGTAACTAGTGGGCAGTCCTTAATCTTGTGTTCTGTCGATTGACACCTATAGCAGGTGCTTGGCAGATTCAAATAAAGTACTTTTTGGGAGATGGTGAGAGAGCCAACTTGGATTTCAACAATGTCCTTGAGGTCCCTAGAAAGGTCAAACTCAACATAGACACACTTTTGGGGTCGGGCATTGAAAAATTTGTCATGCTCCATGACAATGACCTTACCAAGGGTTTTAGCAATAGACTCAATAAATAGATAGCATGGCAAAGGGAGACTAGGAAACTCAACCCAAATAGGGACCCTAAGTTTCTTGTCATCCAAGACAGTGAAGTCTCGAGACCATCTCTGGAAAACAAGCAGGGATGACCTAATCGTCCAAGGCCCGCAGCTAAAAACAACTTCCACCTGAGAAGGGTTAGCAAAATGAAAAAGAAAAAAACCTTTGGTAAGGTTTTGCACATCGTCAAGGTGGATCCCATGAGGGGTCCAACTCTTGTTTACCCAATCTTTAAGGATACTTTCAGGAGGAGTGAGACCCACAAAATATCTAATCAGAGTATGCTTTTCTAACCATTCACATGCAGAATCAAATTCTTGCAGATTAAGAACAATATCGGGGTTACCTCATGAAAGACCTTCGGAATGAACTTGCGAGGATGTTTGTTTAGAGGAGGCACCATGGCTTTTCAAAGCTTCAACTAGCGCACTAGCATCAACTGCTGGGCTAAAGTTAGCCGAAGCCATACTAAAAGCTAACCCTAATGTAAAAATCCCACAGTAAATGCGGTATGACAGATGGAATGCCCAGAGCAAAGACACAGATAGAAAGCCATGCGCATGAAACCCTAGTAGAGCCGATTGATCACCAATTAAAACAATTAAAACCACAACAAAATTAGCAATAACCAATAAGAAAATAAAAATTAAAGAAAAAAGATTAATTTTAAATATTAAATTCTCTAAACTTTAAAATCTTAGATTTTTTTTTTGTTCAAATTAGGAGACATACATAAATGAAAACATTAGTTCATAATAATTATTTTGATATTTCTTATATAAATAATTATTTTGATATTTTTAATTTAAATACTCATTTTGATATTATTAAGACTATTATTGTCATAGCTCTTTTAAAATTATTAAAGTTTTCTTCTTTTCATTTTAGTTTTAAGGTGTATTGATGTGAATAGTGGTTACTAAAAATCAAGATGTAATATTCAACATTATATATTTTAAATTGCTAAGATTTATTACCCTTATTAGATATTATTATTGAGTTTTTCTTTTAAATTTACTTTCTACATATATTTAGTCTTTTTAACTTATTATTTAGTTATTTTGTAGCATGTCTTTTCCTTTATATTCTTATTGACTAATTTTAGTTCCATCATAAATTTTTTAGAGTTATTGTTTGAACATTGTACTCATTAATATTTTCACATTAGCTTAGGCACCAACTAGTATCTAGTGACCTTTTAATATTCATTTTTTGTATATTTGGAACCCTAATATTATATTATTGTTGATTAAATTATCTTTGACTATAGTTGTCACACAAATTTGTATGAAATCTCTCCCATTTCCCTTCCATTCCCACATCTTTTTAGTTTCATTAAATTTGTAGGAATATTTTTTTCTATTCCTTTATCTCTCTAACATTTTGATTATGGATCATAGAGTGTGATCCAAAATTCTGATATGAAAAAATACACACAATCTCCTCTATGTTTTGCATGGATGATGAAGATGACCTTAATAATGTTTTGCACGGATGCATATTTCCCTTTCCTGCATGATTTTTTATAATATTTTTTAGTTATCATGAATGAAGTTATTTTGAAAGTAATGTACACAATTCTATGAAATCAATGTTAAATCTGAAGGCTATGAAATCTACCTTTCTTTCTATTATTTCAAGTGAAGAATCTTTAAAAAGTGAGCATTTTACAAAAATATCTCCTTGTAATACTATTTGTAAATCACATCTATTGTTATTTTTTATTAGGGAAAAACATGCTTTGAAGGGGTCTAAAATCTCTTTAAAAAAACCTACCAACATAAAAATAGAACTAAAAGAAGACCAACAATTAGCCATCAATAAAACAAAGAGGATCTATAGACTCGACAACATACTACAGATTCTCTAAAAGTTGAATAGCTTATTTTCCCATGCGTATGACATTTGCATTAATATTTAGAACATTATGAGAAATGCTACCTTGAGCATTCTTACCTTTAACATGGGTGCGATTAATGGTAGAAGGATTGCAACCAAGACCTGAAACCATGTCATGTTGAGTGATCACCTCTTTCTTTTCTTTTATTTTCACACTTACTACAAAAGAACCAAAGTCGCCTTTAGAAAAACCTTGGAGGGCTTGTGCTTGCTTGTTCATTAGCTTGACACCATCAATATTATTTTGCATAGTTATTTTACTAACAACCACCAGGACACTCAACTTATCCTACACCCTATCAAGCCATTCTTCAAGCCTTCTAATTTTTTCTTCATGATCCATCTTCATAGCCTTAATGTCCTGTGTAACATTTTGGATCAGAGAAAGTATTTTCTTCACGTTCTACAACATTCAAGTGTTATTAATAGATTCAAAATTATATTTATAAATAAAAATAGCATTATTACAAATAAATAATAAAATAAATTTAAATGATAGTTTAATCATTCACAGGTTTAGTATATGTATTTTACATTCTTCTTTTGTGTTACATTAATTATATTATTGTAACTCCCACTAATTTATTATGTATGTGTACATATTCTCCTAGATAAATTCTATAATCACATAATGAGGTTTGAGTAAAGACACCTTAGAACAAACAAATTAAACATTATTAACATCAACATGTTCTTGCAATCCTTCCATATAATTTGTAAATGTAAGATGGCAAATATAATAAATAGATATTAATTAATGTTCTTCAACAAATATTAATATCCTAAATACATAGTAACAAGAGATATAAGTTTCTACACAAAATGATAAATAAATAAATTTATCTTATAAACAAGTTATAAAAGAAAATATATTATGTGTTAAATCATAACTCATAAATATATATATTTTTTCTTTTGTATACATAATTGAAAAGAAATAATTTGCTATGCATTTGAATGATAAATATTAATAAAACAAGGATAATAATGTACTACTTTATTTCAATTAATTTAATTCATAACATGGTTTTGATTAAAGGTAAAAAAGGATTTAAAGTGACCCAAAACCTTATTAATTGATTTCTATTGGGATCCAAATCCCACTTATAGAACCCTTCTTAAAGACAAACAAAGACAAAGAGCAACCACCCAATAACAATTCAATATAAACTAGCAAGTTTTGAAGGGCATTTGAAAGCCTTTACAAAAAACAAAAGGATAAACCAAAGATATGGAAACTAAAACACCCTTGGAGGATTTTGACCACTACAAGGTTTATTCATAACTTGTCACAATACATTACAATATTCTTTTTTATTCATATTACAAGAAGATGAATAATTATTTATAAAATATATGATTTTATATGATTTGAAGGAAACCATAATATTTGTTTTTTTACAATAATTATATCTTAAGGAAAGATGGTGCTAACTTCAAACTTGGGATACCAAGTAGATGCTCTTTTCTAGGAATGGTTGTTCCAAAAGATTCAGTCATATCTATATCATCTTCAATCCTCCAATCAAAGCAGTGAAAGAGATGTCCTAATGCAACTTCAACAATGGCAACTCCCATGGAAGACCCAGGGCAACCTCTCCTCCCTGCACCAAAGGGAATCAAGCTTAATTCTAAATCTCTGATTATATCCAAATTTTTACCCATAAACCTCTCAGGCCTAAATTCCAAGGGATCTTCCCATACTCTTGAATCTCTTCCTATCGCCCAAGCATTAACTATAAGCCTTGCTTTTGCTGGTATAAAGCAGTCATGATTAGGTCCTTTCACAATACAAGCTTCTGTAGATTCATGTGGCACGAGCAAGGGAACTGGTGGGTATAATCTCAATGCCTCTTTCACAACACAGTGCAAGTACTCCATTCTTAAAATATGAGAATATGTTATTTTCTCATCTTGTTTTACTATAGAATTAATATCTTCTTGTAATTTCTTCATCACGCTTGGATTTCTCAATAATTCACTCATTGCCCATTCAAGTGTAGTTGCTGATGTATCTATTGCACCAACGAACATTACCTGTAGACTAACTCATATAAATCAATGCATATAATAAAAAATATGTCATGCAATAACCAAATTAGATTAGATGACATAAATTTTCCACAGTCCATGAATATTCTTGAAGTAAACTGTGTATGTTTTTCTTCCTGATAATAGATTGCTGAGTGTGATCCAAAACATCACAGAAAAACATACATAATATACTCCAGAAATTTGTTCAAAATAAATTTAGAATTAATTCATATCATCAAAAGTGTATACGCATTTTTTAAATGAATCTATTTTAATCCCACAAACCTAGCAAAATTAAAGTTAACTTACAAAAATGATCGCCTTCTTATCTTCTACTGTAATTTCCATGTCGATAAGCACGTCAACCAAGTCTTTCTGCCTAATACTTTCCTCTGCGCTGCGCCTCCTCTTTCGCTCCACATGTTCATCTATTATTTTGTCAAAAACTGCATCCAACCGCTGGTGGACCTTCTTCATTCGTCGCCTCAGCCCCTGCAAGTCCAGCCACCCCAAACAGGGAATGAAATCGCCAAGATTGACAGCTCCAGTCAGATTAGCAACCTCCATTATCAGCTCCTCGAATGCCGCGCCGCCGGATTGGAGATCGGCATTTGTGCTTCCCGTTAACATCCGCCATGTCAAGTCGGAGACGTAGCGTGCAACGCTTTCGCTCACATCCACGCCCACTCTGCCCTCCTCGCTCTTCTCCCACATCGATTCCACCATCGCCATCCCCTCTTCCTCCATCACAACTCCAAAGGACTCGATTCTCTTCCCACTCAGCAGCTCCACTGTGCATAGTTTTCTCATGTTTCGCCAATAATCTCCGTGGGGAGCAAACAAGATGTCCCTCCCATTGTAAAACAAGTGTTTCCCAGCCGCAGTAGACGGCCTGTTGGCAAAATTCAAGTCGTGGGTTTTCAGAAACTGCTTCGCCGCCTCAGAAGTGGACGCAACTACTGCATTGACAGAACCGAACTTCACCGACATTATTGGGCCATGCTTCTCAGCCAGCCGCTGCAGCCCACGGTGAGGAAGAGCTCCCAACTGATGGAGATTTCCTATGATGGGCAGCGGAAATGGTCCTGGCAAACACGATCTCTCATTGTTTTGTCTCGCCCATCTCAGTACAAGGGAGAGAAACACAGCAAATAATAAGATTCCAATGCCTATTGCAGAAGCACTCGTATTGAGATCCATTTCTATGCAAACGCAGAAAGGCAGACTGCTGGTTTACTTTGCTGGGGAGGGAAGTCTATATTATATAGAACAACTTCTGGTACTCCAATTCTGCCCTCTAATTATTGGAACACGACATACTTGCCATGTGATTTCTGTTCCAAATGCGGTAGACATGGACTGGTGTGAAAATAAACATGCTGTTACTATGTTGTCCACTGATACGAAAATGACAATTTTCTCTTCAACCTTTCAATTGAAAAGATGTCTTTAGATGATAGCTGCTGCTACTTGCATATTTAACGCTGTATTTACTTCCATGACTTTGAATTCCTCCATTTTAAATGACTACATCATACATACTTTTCCCATAAACATAGAAGGTTGGAGTCATAAGAAATTCATAGAGACATATAATAGTTCGAATAAGAATCATCAACCTAATGTCACGATTATATTTTGAAATTTTATATTCTAAAATACTATTTTATACATAGGATATTATAAATTAAACTTGTTATTTATACAATTTTATACATAGGATACTATTTTATATATAGGTAGTTTCTGTGTACATGTTTTTGATCTTCAACATGGGACTTCCTCATTTACGAACGTGAAACAACCACTTTCCCACGTGAAACGGACAGCCATCTTTTATGCCTTTTATTGTTTTTAGTGCATAATAAAAAAGCTATTTTCCTTTAATTTGAAAAGATACGTATCTTTTAAAATTCTTATTTAAGAAAGAAAAACATTTCTTATTATATTTATTGTTTTTTAACTATATTT
Organism: Chamaecyparis obtusa; assembly: GCA_027943335.1. NCBI lineage: Eukaryota > Viridiplantae > Streptophyta > Pinopsida > Cupressales > Cupressaceae > Chamaecyparis > Chamaecyparis obtusa. The sequence goes on along the minus strand of BSBK01014645.1, from coordinate 38,586 downwards.
ATTCTTTTCATCATTAAAGTTAAGTAGACCTTTTGTCTAATTTCTCTCGAGTGGACATGAATGAAACCAAGTCTTGATGATGAAGATACATAAAGTTAAATCTTTTTATATTTAATATGGATGAATATGATGTCCTTAAGTTTCTTTTTTCTTTAACATTTTTGAGATATCATGGATGAATATATTCAAAAGTGGTGTAGGATAAAGGGGTGTACGAATCTTAATATGAAACTTATTTTACTAGCACTTGTATAGAAAAGAGTATTTTACTAGTATTTAAATAGGGAAGAGGTGTAAGATTTACGCTAATAGAAATTTATATAGATTATAATTTTATATGTATCAAAAAATAACAAGTTTAATTTATAATATCTTATGTATAAAATAGTATTTTAAAATATAAAATTTCAAAATATAATCGTGACATTAGGTTGATGATTCTTATTCGAACTATTATATCTCCTCGAACTTAGGGTAGAGGAATTAGATCAAGAAATAAACTAGTACTTGCACCAAAAAGAGATGCAATAGTTATGCCAACAATATTATATACCATGAATATTATGGAGGACATAGAATCACAAAATGTAAATATTTAAATGAATGTGATTTGATATGCCCATATACAAAAGTATTTACATAATCTAACTTAAAATTTAAGTGAGCTATGATGACATACAGATTTCGTATTCTAATTATCTTGTTTTAATGATGAATAAGATTATTTAATGATGAATAATGAAATGTTGTCTACTACATTCATAAGAAAATATGTTAGATGATTAAGTAAAAAAAGGTGTTACAAGGACCCGAAACCTATAACAAATTAAAGTTTACAGGAATTGTGCCATAGCACCAAGAAAAGAAGCTTGAACAATAGAGTAAGCAACAAAAACATTAGGCGAAAGACGAAAAACCCTTATAGGGACATAAAAAAGATAGGACAACCACGTAAGTGACAACTACATGCACTTCATAAGGTCTTCACCTTGGATCATCATGAGCCACGTCATAATAAAATATGTTATGTAGACATAATAAAAAAGTTTAAAATTATATGAATTTTGATAATTACTTAAACTAGTTTGAAAATTCTTTCAATCACATCTTCATAAATCTATAAATAAATAATGTTAAATTAGAAGAGAATAAATTGGTTGAAACAAAATATAACTATGATATTCAAAACAACCCAAAATTCTAATTTTCAAATAATTCTAATTTTTTAATTATTATCTCATATATATTTTTCATAAATTTAATAACAAAATAAAGTTATAGACTACTATTCTCATACCATTTGATTATCATTTTAAGGAAAGTATCATATTGTTAATGATAGTCAAACAATCTTGTGCAACACAAAACATGTTATATCAATTTAAGTATAACTATATAGCATTTTATCATTAAGTTATAAAATTATTACTAATATATTTTATATTAATAAATTATACTATGTTTCTATCATATTAATACAAATAAATTATTATTATATATTTGATAAATCTTTTTTTTTCTTCTCGTTTTAATCATATATTTGGAAGTATTGATTGATGCACAACTTGTTTCTTTTGTTTCCAAATTTCTAGTTTTTTTTTAAAATCAAAATTTCTTGGAGCTCATTTTTTCAATATGATCAAATTTTATTCTTTGATTTTATTTGTTTGGATTTTCTTTTCTTGTATTTCTTTTATTTTCCACATTTCTTGTATTGGTTTGAACTTAAAATGTCTTTGAATTTTCTTGGTTCTATTTTTTATATGATCTTTTTTTTTCTTTTTTTTGTTGCTTGTGTTTCCTTATTTCTTATCTTGATTTGAACTCAAAGTTTATTTGAATTCTTTTGGTTCTTCTTTTAATATGTTCTTTTTAATCTTTATTTTTTCATTAGAGGAAAACATGTTTCGAAGGGTTCCAAAACTCTTTTACATCAAAAAATTCTAATCGAAAGATACCAATAGCAAACTACACATTGGAAAGTAATAAAATATAAGTAGAAAAAGGAGATAAAACCCCAAAGACCTTACATAATTTTTATTAGATATTCATTCTTTTGAATCGGATCATCATTGATGTTATGAACCTTTTTGATGATACAATCAATGGGAGTGACACTTTTTTCCTTGCTACGAAATCTAGTGGTTAGATTAGGGAGAGAGCTAGAGACCACCACAAGATCAATCATTCATTTCTTCAATTTCACATTATCGGTAGGGAAATTAGATGTGCCCTTTTATAAACCTTACATAGCCTTCCCCTAGGCATTTAACTTCTTTAGCCTGCCTGAGATATTCTACATTCTACCATGACTACCCTTAAATTTTTCATGCACTTTTGTAATGACATCCTCAAAATTTTAAATGATTATTTATGAATTTCTTTCAAGTCCTTGATCCATTTGGACAACTTCTATATACTGGAAAGGATTTTATCCTTATTTTGTGGATTGGGGATTTGAGCACACTTATCCTCGAAGACATTAATCTCAGACACCATCCACATTAGCAGAGTACATTGGTTGTCCATAATCTCTTTAGAATTCTTTCCCATATTCACACTACCATACATATATGATCATTTCTCCAAAGGAACATCTTTCCTTATAGAGATATAAACATGAAAGTCCATATATAAAGATTATTAGTAATTGGGGACTGTACAATATATTCCTCACTTCTATCAATATCTTTTTCAGGCTTTTTATTCAAATGGGAAGAGTGAGAAGCCAAAGACATTTTATCCTTGCCCTTAGTTTACACAAAGGAATAAGCCCCCCACTTTCCCCTTACCTTTAACATCAATGCTAGGGATTAAGGAATCAAGGTCATGCTAAATAAAAGGAGTATAATTTGACTCTTCATCATCAGGTGAAATAATTTTATGGTGGGCCTTATCTTCAGTCTCAGGGTTTGTTCATTTATAGAAATGAATACCATAATCATCATGATAGGGGACATCCTCTAGCACCAAAGGATATTCCTTTATAAAATGGTTAATATCTTTTTTATCCATACTAAGTTTTGGATTATGTGGCATAGAGATAGCTTTTGCAAATTCCATAAAAAGAAGGATTAAACCCTCATGTATAATTCAGGTTGAGGTAGTTTCCCTATGAACCTTCAAACTATGAGATAGGGACAAAAAGATAAAAATGAAACAATATGTACTTATCAAGAACCTAAAGTGTTTCAGGATAAAAAGTGATAGGTTTCATATACCTAATAATTAATTTTGTAATCTCTAGCCATAGAGGATTGATAGTAGTCCTATCATTACCACCATTAGAAGTCCTTTTCCCTTTGTCCCTCTCACCATTTTACAATAACATTTCCACAACTTCATCTACACTATTTCTATCCCTAAAATAACTTCCCTCTGCTAGAGTATAAGAAACCTTTGCAAAAATTCTTTTGAAATCACCAAATTAATACCAAATACCTTGAGAATACCCTTATAACATACCTCCATAAATGCAATTGTAACATATGGATCAGAACCATCAACATCTCAATTCATGAGGTGAGGCTTTTAGTAGATATCACACTCTAGACATTAGCATTAACCTACCATTTTTTATATACAATTGGCTGAACTATGCTCCTATCTTCATCCATCTTTCCAAGGGGAAAAAAAGAACCCAAAAAACCATTAAAATAATCCAATTGCAATAATTAGGACTCATACGGCCATTGACATATTAATGTGACATTATGAGGGTTAGACTTGTCACTATGCCAGTTCACACAAGTTTGGACTTCAAATAAATCATTCCCAGAAATGCCTCCAAATTGACATCATTTGAAATCAATGTGAATAAGTATTTTAATATCTTTAGGAGTTATATGGTTTATCCCCGATATTCTCATAATAATCTATACGCCTTTAAGTTTGCAAAAATATCCACAATCAAATGACCTTCTCAGTAAATATGAGAATGTTAAACATTTGAGAGGAGGTCAATAAATTTAAACTATTAAAGATCAAGGATTTTATGGTCTATCTTGGGCTTTGGATCCCTTTTAGGAAGTTGATTATATTCAATTAATTACATTTGAGGAAAGAGTTTTGAAATCCTCGAGAAGCCACAATTTTTAGGACTATGTATGTTGCATAAGACTTGACATAGTGGTTTTACTGAGAGCACAAAGGGAAAGTTGTTGCTAAGAAAAATATACCATTGTTGTCATGAACCACCCCAAAACTAGTATTTATTTTAATCCAAGCTTCCAATGGTTCTTTGTATACCACACCCACTTTGATTTGCATCTCTTTAACCAAAGGAATAGCAATATCCCATTGGATATTTTAGTTCTTAGCCACATTGATTTCTGAAAAAGAAGAAGACAAGATAGGACTTGAAACCTTAAAATTATTACAAGAAGCCAATAAAATTTCCTTGACTACATATTGAACCTTCAAAGCCACCACCTTAGGAGGATTAAAAAACATGTCTAAAGAGATAGCTATTTCTCTCTTTCTAAATACCCCAATCAATATGTGGAATCAAAATGGACCGAAAAAATGTTAGTGAAAATTTGGAAAAATTAGAAACTCACAAAGTCTAACAATTAGAGATGGAGGTCAGAAACACTCATGAAATTTTCTATAGATTGAGAAAATTAGATTAAAACTCTTTGGAAAAGGAATATTTGAATAGTAAATGAAAGGAGTCTTCGAGATCTTCCATGCATAGAAAGAATTTGTTAGGAATAAAAAAAACCCTCTAACAAAGGTTCTTAATGGTAAAGATATTATTCTAAATAATGAGCCAAAACAAAATTTTAATCTTAGGAATAATAACTAATTTCCATACCAAATCTAAAAATGAATGAGGATAAGGAACCCCAATCTGAAACTTGAAGATCTTCAAAACTAAAATGAACTGTCAAGAGTAAAATCCCCCAAAAAAGAATCCTTGACTTGTACAGATGAAATATGAACCTTAGATAGTAAGTCCTAAAGAGGTGTAATGCATCACTAAGGAACCCTGAAAACATAGGGATAAATATGTAATAACATTTTTTTTAATAGAGATATAACATCATGATCATAAGTGCATCATTGAAGCATAAAAGCATAACATAAATGAAAACATGCCATGATCATTATACAAAATTGGAAAACATAATGTAAACACATGAATAAAATCCCAACAATGCAAGGAAGCCAAATGTAAAGTCATTTTTTTACACAGGTTCTTGAGAACATCAAACTATTAAAAACATGCAAGAGGAGAACAATAAAAATGTGTAGATCTAGTAATTCATGATGCAAACTAGGAATAAATGCACTATTCTGCAAGAATAAATATGCAGAAGAAGAAATAGAAAACACATGTGCATAATAAAGCGATGAATGCATAAGAGAAAGGAATGAATAGACAAAAATAGTGAATGTATGTGTAGAATTATATAGGAAGGGTAAATTTGCAAAATTACAACTACCAACACCAATGTATAATATAATAAATGCCTCCTCCACATCGAAGAGTTATAGATAAATGGAATAAAGGATGTATTCACTCAATTCAATCAATAAATGATAAGATTTATCTAATGTAATAGTTATTCATTTTTATTTTTTTTGTATCTTCCTTGACCTCACAAAAACCTGTATTTTATCCCCTTGGTTCTTTTCACCTTCCTTGATACCCCAGTGAAATTTAAGTTCATTTTGCCTAGAGCAAGTTGCCTAGCCAACTTGTCCCTGGGACAAGTCCCCTAGCTAACTTGTCCCTTGCATTTTGGGCCCAAATTTTTCCAAAGACTTGATGGGTGGGGTTTTTATTTGAGATTTAGATTTAAAGCAAGTCAAAAATAGATTTGAGCCCTAAAATGGAGGGATTCTATTATACAAGGACATAATCTCCCCTCATTTAGGATAACATGATATCTCAATCAAGTGCAAGATATTCACAATTACACACAATCAATCAAGAAATAATGAAAATCATCAAGATCTTCAAGGAATTATTCTTCCTTTTCATCAAGCATTATGGTAAACTACTAAATCCATCGTCAAAGGCTTTGGTTTCATGATTTCCTATTATGTTTTTGTGGAGCTCAAGTTATTGCATCAACACTTGTGATCACATCCAAAGAGGCATTACATTATCAAGGTATAAGGCAATTTATGCTTTAGATCAAGCTTTAATTTCATAATTTCTTAGGCAATTTCAATTCAATTTTAAGGTTGATTCCTAAATAGGGATTTGACAAAGGAAAACCCATTTCCACAAACTTATTCCCCTTTTTGTGTGTAGTAACAGGTTGGACAGTGGTAATACTAGATCTGAGAAGTACATGAGTAGTTGTAGGTCTCTAGAAAGTTTCATAATAAATTTCCTAGAATAAGTCATGACTTGTTCCCAAAAATTGGACTTGTCCCTACCATTTTTCACTGAAATGTCAAGTGCACGAATGTACAAGTCCCTACTTTCTAGATCTACAATTACAACAAGATCCCACACTTTGAGAGCCAGGAAAATCAAGTTCAAAGTATAGTTTCCTCCATCTTATTTCTAAGTCCACTTGTTCTTAATCATTTACCCTTGCACTTAATTTTATAGATAATATCTATCGTTTATATTTTATTTCATTTCCATTTCTATTAGGAATCGAAACCCTACATTGTCTAGATCTCTCATTGGCACCCTTACTCTCTTGGTTGTGCTAATCAGATTCACTTTGTGGTGCATTTTTATCCCAATGTATGTAGGAATTGGAAACTAATCTACATCTTAGCATTGATTACCATTTTATATTATACATTTTGGTGAACCTAACTCTTCTTACATGGTTTTGATTTAGTGTCTAGAGCTAATTTGTATGTATTGTATAAATTAGTATTTGCATCATACATTTGCTACAAATTTATGTATTTATATCCTCTTTTCATGCATTACATTATTACATAGATCCATTGCATCCCTACATTTTATTTTTATGTGTACATGTTCTAAAACAATAAAAAATATAAAAAATATTTCATTCCATACATTATTGTATATATTTTCACTTTCATTCTATGAATGGGGTTGTTATCATGACTTACTAGTTTATTTTCAAGTTTATTTCAAGAATTTTGTTTCCTTTCATGCATATGATGATACCTCAGTTGTTAATTTCATCCTTTTAATCATAGTATTCTCCCTCCCAAAACCAAACCCACCCATGAGAACATTTTAGCACAAGAAGAGTCTATTCACATTTCTTCAAAGAATCTCCCTCCTAAGGATGGGATCTTGCAAGATTATGTTAATCCTTCTCCTAAGATGTATCTCCCCCATGGAGACATTTTGGTACAATAAAAGGATATCTTACACTACTTTCTTTCCCATTCCCTCACTTTTATAGATAAAGCTTTAGTGAGTCATGCTTATTCCTCTCCTAAAGTGTGCTTCATTCTTAGAGATATTCCTTCCCTTAATGATTCTCCTATTTTGGATGAACCCTTGGACAATGACACTGATTATTCTCTTCCTCATGAAAAAACGTTGATAAAAGAAGATGATATAATGGTCAAGACATTTCTTCTACTTCCTCTAAAAATGGCGTATCCATGCTTGATCTTCTCCTTCTCCTAATACATACCCCTTTTATGAGGATATTTTAGAGAAAGAGGGGGACATTATAAATACCTTTCTTAACATCTCCTTACCATTTTTAAATGGCATCCCTCTTAGAGATGAAGCATTTATAGAAATCACTAGTCCCTATTCTAAAGACTATCTTACTCATGAAGCCACCTTGCAAGAAGAGAATATTATCATGACTAATTTCCATGATGATCTCCTTTCTAGTGATAAAGTCATGAGCAGTAATGAGCTTCATAAGGTCAATGTTGTCAATGTTTTGGGTAGTGAAAATACTAAGTTTCTTGACCATCTTTGTCAAAATAACCCTCTACCTCAGACAAAAATAAGCCAATCATTGTGGTAAAAGGTGCTCAACAACTAAATTATCATGACATTCTCACACTTCTAACACATGAAACAATAGAAAATGTACAAGTTTAGTGGTTTCTCCTCCTCTTCCTTCTTCTCAACTAGTGCTTCCCCCTCCACCCTGTCTCTCTTGAAATATTGGAAAGGAGAATTATTTAGTAGAAAAACTTAATGCTACTCCTGCAAAGATATCTCTTTGGGAGATTATTCAAAACTGACCTACTTATCATGAAGGATTACAAAAAGCATTGTGAAATGTGACTATCCCACCTCCTAGGTAGGATAATATCACCTCCATCTTGGAATGCATGAATGTTAAGTTAATAAAAAAGCTCCAATTCTATTTTCTCAAGATGACTTTCCCTCTAAATAAATCTAAGATCAACATGATTCTCTCATGGCTTTTGTCATTATCAATGGTAATTTTATTCAAAGAACTTTAATTGATAATGGCTCTAGACTTAATGTTTGTACCATTTACTTGTTACATGAGATAAAGGTGGATACTTCATTAATAAAAAATGATTATATTCCTATCCGTGGCTTGACAATGTTTCTAAACAGTCCTTGGGTGTTATCACTTTGCCTATTAAGGTAGGTCATGTTATTTTACCCACACCTATTCATGTAATTCCTATTACTCTTAGCTATGATATTCTCTTTAGGAAGCCATGGTTACATAATATGCATGTTTTCCCTTTAATGGTCCATCACAAAGTCAGTTTTATATACAAAAACATGATGTAAGAACTTGTTTCTGATGACATACCTAATAATTTCTTACAAACTGAGTCTGATTATCCTTCTATCCCTACATTATTTAAACAAAACACATGTGCTAAAGATACTCCTCCTATTAGTGTCCTTCTAGATGATGATTGGTGATTATTATACTTTACACCATCTTTTGTGGGTAAATAAGAACTTTCTATTTCAACATGGGATCTATCAAGGGACCTAAAGTGTCATTGGTTCAACCTAACTATCAAGACAATTCAAATCTTAATCTCAAATATGTTCTAGGATGTTCCCAAAAAAGAATTGAGAATAAAAATTTGGTTTTGACTCTCCTCCTTTGTGAATATCCTATCATTTATTACCTAACACTTCTTCTATCTCTACCTTTAATCAAGAAATAATTTTACCTAGAACATTCTTCATGCTATGGTGATTACTCGATGTAAAGAAAAAAACAATCAATTCAAGTTCTTATGAATATTACTTTCTACATGTATCATTGATATAATGACTATTCTCCTCTAATGAATGTCCAACCTTGCATTAAAAAATTCAGCAACTCATTGATAATGATATCATTCACATCACATGTCACAATGAGCTATTTTTCAATACTTATTTCTTTGAATAACATTAAAGTCCCTATTATGTTTATCCACACTATGTGACATTGTTAGACTATCCTTAGGGGGCTCATTATCATGCATGGTGTGAACATAATTTGCAAGTAACATAATAGGTCTTCTTTCTCAATATCCCTTTATACACACTTGGGGGACAAGTGTAGTATATCAATCCCTCCCATCCTCTCCAAAAATCCACTTTTACCTTGGTTAAGTGACATTTGTCTATTATGTGATATCCAATCTTACATAAATGTGTTGGTTTACATTAAGTGTTCTCTTCTATAAAAGAGATATGCATCCTTAATTATAAACTCTTTATTTTTTGTGATTGGGTTTCCATGGTAAACAAGTCCCTTACCTTAGAAACTAAAAGTTAATCATCCTTCTTCAAGAATCTCTTTACCTAGAAAATGGGAAGGTGTCGATTCTTCCCTTATTGTTCATCATCTTTTTTCAATATCCCTAAAAAGGATCCCTTTTTCACTCCTTGCATGGAATCTCTTTGCATTCATCCCTTTGTTCACCTTATAGAAGTTGTGACCTATTTCTCTTGGATTGGGTGTTTCTTGTGGATACCATCTTTGTGCCAAAAGTGCTTTATCCTATGTGATCAAAAGCGTGAAACACTTCTATGAACCATTACACTTGAGAGAGATCCATGAAATGGGATATCTCAAGAAGAAGCTCATAGCTTCCTAGTTGAAGTGAGTCAAATCCTTCTTATGATGCTCATCAAATTGGCATAGACGATTAGTGACTTGAATACTCCCAAATGTAAGATTCAAATCTAAGAATGAAGCCAAGATGTAAGAATGGAAACTAAGAATGATAGACTAAGCTAAATGGATGCAAACAATTAGTATTCTAAAATGATAATGCAAGAACTAAATCTATGCAACAATGTAAGAAAAGAAACTAGATTAACAATGCAATATCAAGCTAAGAATGGATCTACACTAAGAATTAAAATGACAAGATTTCAAGAAAGCTAGACTACAGGATGCAAGATTACATGATTCTAAGATTGAGCATTGGGACGGTCCTTGAGCAAGGGAAGAGCTTCCTTTTAAAGCAATTGCCTCAAGAATGAAGGGTGGAGATTAAGAGGAAAAATAATGAGTGGCTATGATGAAGAGGAAAAAGGACATACACAAAGATGTAAGGTTAGGTAAAAATGAGTGGTGTGTATTAAGAGGCCAAGGGGAAATGTTATGTAGAATAAGACAAAATAGAAATTGCAAGAAAAAAACCCTTTTAATTACTAATTAATCAAGATTAAGTGGGTGCACATAGGTGAATGTGTTGTTTTAATAAAAGAGTAGGAACTTTATATTAAAAGTAAGGTTTTAGAAATTAAATAAATATGAAAGCTCTTTAAATTAGACCATTGTATATGCTTGATATAAGATTTTTTATTTAAATAAGAAAACATGGGATTTTAAGAGTTACTCTACACAATTATGTCTAAAGAGACGATTTGATCAAAAGGGGGGGCTCAAGTTCTAGTAGACCAATTTTAGGTGATTACATTTTCCCCTCTTTGACTAATGTGTGACAAACCTATAAACACATTAAGTCAAAGAATGACGATGTTAAGGTAGTTTATACAGATCAGACTCCAAACCTGATTGAAAAAAGACCAATAAGCAGGATTAGAGTATCCAATCTGATATGAAATGATGAGACTGAATATCTATCCAAGTAGATTGAGATATATAATCATCTATGAGATAATAACAGATTGATATGGGTCCTAATGAACCTAATATGCTCCAAGAGATCGAAAAGGTTCATGTTAGAGTAAACTCATAATGAAGTGATGAGAACACTCTTTTAGGAAGGAGATGTGGAGAATCTGAGCTTGATATGAAGTGTTGAATTTGAGATGCCCTGAGCAATGATGTTTAGTCCCGATTGACTTGATCGATTTAAGATTTGGTTTGATTACTAGATTTTCAGATTAGGAGATTTGATTGATGAAAAATATTTTCTATATTGTCATGCCCCATTAGGATCAAAATCAAAATGAGGTGTAAAGGGGTGAAGAGTAGCCTCAGAGATCCATAAAAGAAAGTGGAAACAAGAAGAAATGATAGCACCAGTAATCAATTGTGTTAGGAGATTTGAAATTGTGATTTTGATCCCAAAAGATAGGATCAAAGATAAGGTTTTTAAGTTAAATACCAGAAAGGAAGAAGGAAAATGAAAACATAGCTCAAGAGAACCATAAATGAAAAGATAAATACAACCCTAGAATTAAATGAATCCTAACAATGTAGATTAAGACTTTTGGAGTAGTCAAGTCACCGATCCAATAGACATTTAGTTTTCATCATTTGAGTGTTTTGGACATCGAGGGTCAGTACAATTGTCACTAGTGAGAGAGAAACCATGAAGATATGAATACGACTGTATCAGATAAGATGTAGGAAACACATCTAAGCATCAAGACATAGGTGTCAAGATGACCTAAACATGCTTTCTAAGTTAATGTTTTAAGATAGCACAAGCAATAATCAAGGAGATAATTCTAACCTCACCTAAGTGTCTAAATAAAGAGGGTCAAGTTATGTGTGGCAATCCAATTGTGATGGAGGCTGTTATCAAAGACACCCATTTTATTAGACAAAATAGGATCATTAAAATCACACCACTAGCATAATTTGAAGAAAAAAACATTATGCCCCCAGTTGTGAATCTCTAGTCAAGTAGACATCATCAAGGAACCTTAGAAGACATAGAAAGCTAAAAATTCAATGATAATAGACAACAACCAAGAAAATAGTTCAACATATCTCAATCATTTTCCATTTTCTAGGATGTAATGGGTGTTGGGTATTAAGAAAACATCTTTGTGTTAGTGTCAAAGTGCAAGTACACAGTGAAAGATAGTGCAAGATCCGATATGTGCTAAGAAACACAGTAATGTCTAGATTGGTAGTGTTAATAAATAGTGAAGGATTGAGGTGTTGAGAAACACCAAGTAATGTCAACAGGAAAGTGTCCAATGGGAAGGACTAGAAAAATGACTCAAGTTAAGTGCAAGACATCGAACAAGAGGTAAAGCACTGTCAACTCAGATAAGCATACAATTGGCCCCATATGAAAGATGAGAACTGAGTAAAAGAATAAGACAAGTTCCAGCCTAAGACAACACAAGGAAATGATGAGCAAGGAGACTAGAGCTTAACTATGTATTGATAGATGGAGTGTTGATCACAAGGTTTTACCACTTGGGATGATTTTTCACTTTTCTGATTTTTTTTTATTTTTGATGTTCATATTTTTTATTGTATTTTTTTAGGACATTTTACAATTTTTAGGATTTTTTCAAGACTTTATATGCTTTTTAGAGATTTTTTCAGGATCATAGATTTTTGTAGAGGAGAAAAATATTAGTTGTAGAATCACTATAGAGGAAGAGTGTTGAGAGCCAATTTGAGAACATTGTTGTTTGCAGTAGTAGCCAACTAAGAAGTTTCAGAATCAGAACCAGATGTTGTAGAAATTACAGAAGAATCCAACTAGTAGTGTCCAACTATTGAGAGGTCCATAGTTAAAGAAAGATCATTTAGGTGATACCCACAAATATCCTCATGGATGCGTCTTAACTCTTTGTCAGATTTCCCACGTTCTAAATGCTTAGGGAGAGTACATTCTAGATTTCTCTTACTCGTGTCATTAGAAATGAGATACTGATATGCACTTTTGAGAGAGATAAGTTGAAGTGAAGAATATGAATTATGAGAGGAAAGGATGGTGGAATGGAGTGAGTTATGAGAATTTGGAAGCTCGAATGGAAATTTTTATTTTTCTTTTATAGCCAAGGATTTTATCTTGGGCATCCACATAGCTTTTGATTGAACAATTCTTTTAAGATGGATTTAGAGATCCATTTTTTCTTTGATTTTCTTTTTCTCTTTGAGGACCTTTGTGGTCTTTTGAATTTTTCTTTTTTCTTCGTAGTCACATGTCAATCAGATGCAACATAGTGACCTTGAGATATAAGTGGATTTTGATTTTTATGTTACACATCCAAATTACTTCCAGAAGACTCAGGAATTATGGATGAAGGATGTTGATATGACTGGTCTAGATGAAGAGATGGATGAGAATTGGGTGAGACACTTAATTTAGGGAGGAAGAGAGGAGAGGGGTCAATGGGTTCAAGTGCAAAGATATCAGCATCATCCTCATTGTTCATGAATGAATCAGATAGATCAAGAAAGTTATCTTCCACTAACATTATGGATTGTGAGTTGTCCTAGAAGAGTCAGATGAGTTTAGAGGAGTATTATGTGAGTCTAACCGAGATGATTGATTCTGAGATCTAGGTCCCTCTTCAAGTGGCATAAGTGCATGAATAGGAACCATTTCATTTCTAGATCTTCCTATATTTCATGAAGTTGTGACAAGATGGGGTGTTATGTACCCATGATTTGTTGGAGTAGTTGAAGTGATTCTTTGAGTAGATGGCCTACGAGCCATAGGAATGATTTCCATAGAAGGGTGGAAAGGATCATCATCATTAGCTTTATCTTTAGAATTAGAATTTTAAACTCTTTCAAAGTTACTATGAGGAGCGTATCTATGTATGACACCAATTGGGATTTCCATAGTAGCATCTCATATGGAATCCCATTCATATTCATTTGAGTCCATTTCCTTGTTGTGGTACTACCTGATTTAGTTAGTTAGAGAATTTGTAGGAGGCAAGTTTTATTCATCACTTCCATCTATCACATGGTGTGTATTCTCAGTAGTAGGAGCTTTCTCAGTAGCAAGAGTAGAAGAGTAGTTTAGAATAGGCATACCCTGAGGCATAGCCAAGATGTGGGAGACATCATCTAGTTTCCCCCAATCAGGATTAGTAGTATGTTTAGTAGTAGAAGTAGTAATGTGGATGATACTTTCCTGAGTAGGACTAGGGTCATGTTCTTGAGGTACCTGAGTAGGTAAATAAGGATATCCTTGATAATCTGGATTATAATTCTAAATATGTAGGAGCCTTTCATAAGTAATAGGCTGGATTTTTACTTCTTCTTCATCATCATCTAAGTCCTCATATGTATTAGTGATGTTGCTAGGTTTTCTAAGCTTGTGTTCATGATAACCAACACCAGATTTGTCCTTAGGATCTCTAAATTTAGTATGTATAGGTTCAAGAAGACCTTTTCCTTTTCCAAGAGGACTTTTTCTATCATGTCCCATCTTTTGCATAAGATGCTAGCCCATACCATATTTTTCAGGTGAGATCTCAGCATATTTATCCTTTAGTTTAGACTCTTTGTTCATGAAGAGTGAGGTAGCTCATTTTCATTCCTTTCCAATTCTATAGTAATTTTAGCTTTGATCATCCTAGTACCTTTATGAATAACAGGTGTTGAAGTCTAGGGGGATGATTTATTGTAATATTTTGAAAAACTAAGAAAAGTATCCACTTGATAGGTTCCCATGCAAACAGGTATGACAAGTATTATTTTTCTATGATTTGATAGAGATTCTAATTTAGGAGGTGATCCTTATTTGTTGTGAGGAACCATTTGATTTGATTGTTTAGGAATATTAGGAGTGCACATTGAGTGTGTAGGATTAGTGATCTCAATTCCTCTATGAGGGAATTTTATGTAACAATGGTATGTTGAAAGAATTACTTGCATAACATGGATCCAAGGGTGACCCAAGATTATGTTATAAGCCAAAGGAATATCTAGGACTTTATCATAAGCTTTGATAATTATTTTTTGCCTAAGATAAACAACATATTTTGAGAAACCAAGAGCCCTAACCATTTTAAAAGTACAAATGTTCAAAACCATGCCTCTATCTATTAAAACATGCTTCACTCTAAACTATTGAATGGAGACTTCAATGTGGAGGGTTTGATTATGAGGATGACTCACAAAGGTGTCATCTTTTTTTGAGAAAGTGAGAGAAGGAGGTGAAGCAAGGTGTCCAACCATGGACTGGAACTTGTTGATATCTAGGTCCTTGACTCCTTAGGAATGTTTTCCATAAGAAAGGCTTGATTAAGAATCTTCTTATGAGGAGGAGAGATGTTAATTAGATCAAGTATTGAGATCTGAGCTGTAATGTGTTAAGTTTTCTTAACCAGATTAAGATCCTATATAGTCAATAGGGTGGTTGGTTGAGTCTAAATCTTCTTAGTAGCAAGAGAGGAAGATGAAGCTTCTTTTGATGGATCTTGAGAGCTGGTCACTATGTTGGATGATTCAATTTTATATTTTTCTTTAGCATTATTAGAGGATTTAATCATGTTGATCAAATTATCATTGTTAGAATAGGTATAGATGACCTTATTATCCTTTTCCTTAGAAGATTGTGCCTTTTCAAATTTAGGATATGGCTCCTTGAAAGCCTTATGATCATTATTTTCTTATGACAAGTCAGCCACAATAGTTTCATTGTCAATTAGACCTTGAATGAGATCCTTGAGTTTCATGCATTCCTTGGTTTTAAGGCCTTTATTGCAATGATAATAACAATAGTGGTACTCATTCCACCATTGAGGCTTGATTTCAAGATTGTAAGCTCTTGAATTATCAAGCAAAGTAATAATCTGGCTAGTGAGGAGAGTCTTCAAAGCATTCTCAAGTGATTCTCCTAGAGGAGTGAAATTTATTTTAGGCATAGGAGCCCAAGGATTATCATTTTTATCCTTCACAACAAAAAATAGATTAAACATTGGCTGTTTAGTAGTGGAAGATTGTGAAGATGAAGCCACGATCCATCATTGATGACATCCTTAGTTTTGTTCTAGAATTTTCTTTTTTATTTGTAACACTAGTTGTTAGAAGAGGATTTATATTGCATAATGATATCACCCTTACGAAAAAGGAAATCCTCTATGCAAATAGATGTCTCTACTAGTTTATCTAATGAAGCATGATTTTGCATTTGTAATGCATAATTCATCTAAGGAATTAGAGAGTTGATGAATATGTCAATCTTTTCCATCTCAGGAATCTGGGAGGGATAGCATGAATATAGATTTTTCCATCTTTTAAGTAAAGTCATAAAAGACTCACCTTGACATTGTTTTATGTTGCAAAGATGAAGCATGGTGATAGCATGTTGAATGTTGTAGGAATATTGTTGAATAAATCATTGCACTATATGGTCAAATGATTTGAGAGGAGGAGATAGTTTGGTGAACCACTTCATTGCTTGAGCACTAAGACTCCTTAGAAATAGTCTCATGAGATAAAATTTGTAGGTTCATGTAAGAAATCCATGCTAAGTGCGTAAAATTCCCTAATCTGATCACGAGGATATTTTCTACCATCCTATTTCTCATATTTAGGAAACTCAACCTTTCTTTAAAAAAATCTGGCATGTGTAGATATTTGTCAAAAGTAAATGAACAAATAGCCTCAAGAATGAAGGATGTATTTGGTTGATCTTTCTCTTTATCTAAGTGTTGCATATGCTTCATCATGTCTTCCATATGTTTTCTCATTATTTCTAGTTCATATGGTTCTTCTTTTTTTATTAGATTATCAACATCACAGTTATGGGGTAGCTTAACTCCTTGCTAGGCTAAGTGAAAGAAGTATTGATCTTTATTTTGGCTTAGAGTCAACTTCATGAGATTTTGTAAGAGTTTGTCTTCCTAAAATTGTAATATGTCTTCCTCAATGATTTCATTGTGTAAATCACCACTTTGTGAGCCACACGATCCATGTCTAGTGTGTTGAGAGCCTTGTTGAGAACCATGTCTAGAATTAGGACATTCTTCATTTTCTTGTCCAAAGTGTTTATCACCAAGTTATTTTAGGAATTCTTTAATCCTCTTACTTCTTTCATCCATGGTTTGAGTGTAAGAAACACTATATGCCAACCTAGGAGAGGATAGAGTAGAATCGCTAGAGATGTTAGCAAAGGGTTTGAAACCCCAAGGTATGGGACCTTCTTTAGTTTAGTTTTCAAAGATAGCTTCTGGTTATTTTCCTTCATGGATATGTTATCTAGTTTTGACCAACATGAAATAATATTGTCTAAAGCCAAATAGGATGACTTATTATGACTTGATGTTCAAGCTAGGTAAGTAAAGATGTTCACTTGTCCAAAATGTAAAGTGTAAGAGAGATAGAGAAAATTTAACTTTCCAAAAAGTGTCCAAGATGAAGGGAGATACCTATGTACAACACTTGTGAACAATCAAGAGGTTAGATAGATCATCCAAGAGAGTTGATCAAAGAGATGGTGGAAAAGTAAGCATTTTAGTAGTGAAGTATGCAATCAAGAGACCAAAGTAATATTTTATAGCTAATGAAAATTCCTAACATGATGGAATGTACCAAATAATAAGATGACTTAAGGATAGAAATGGAGAATCAATAGTGACAATGTTTAATCTTAGTCCAAGAGTTTAAGTTCAAAAAGTTGCAAGGTGATTGATAAGTTTGAAGCATTCCCTACATAGGGTTTGTTTTGAAATCATGTAGTGAGAAAACAATAGTCTTAAAAAAATCCTACAAGGGACAAAGAAACCTTGCGGATACAAGCATATGTGAAGTCTTAGTAAGGTGTCAGATATACCAAGTGTATCATGGGTATGCTCAAAAAATGTTTCCACAAGTCTTAGCACAAGAAGACACATTAAGTAATCTATGTAAGGTCAAGTGGATAGTGTTGCAACCTTTTCCCACAACTTGGTACCCCTTCACCTCACACAAAGTAATGTTGGATTTTTTATGGATTTTCATCCATGGGAGTACATATGGTGAGTGTCTTGGGATGATCCAGGTAATCCACTTGTATCAATTCTTGCACAAAGGAAACCACATGGCTAAAAGAGGATAGATTCTAAGTCCTAAAGTATTTAGTAAGGGCCTTTGTTCATGACCATCCCTCATAGTTCCACAAGAAAAAGTTAGACCTTTATCCCTACAAGGAACTAGCCATGTCTTCTCTCTCTTTGGATTGAAAGAAGATTTTGATTATAGTGGGGTGGAGTAGCTGCCTTTTCTTGTTCCCCACTTGGGTTGGTGTAGGAGCACCCTTCTAAGGGCTCCCACCATTTCCATTTTGTTGTGAAATTTATTCTTGAAGAAGCCATGTAATTATAATAAGAGCTCAGAGCTTAGTGTATGTGTTTGAGATCCTAGTTTGGATCCTAGGAGGTCACAGTTTAGCTTTGTTATTTAATTGCTCAAGGACTTAATGGATGATGTCATCCTGATGTCACCTAGTCCTAAGAGAGATAAAATTCTAAAAATAAGGATTTGATTTTATTTGGCACATGTGTGCATTAGAGTTGGCCTATTTGAGGTGTAGAAGTTTGAGAGAAAAAATTGCACAAGCAACAAAAGTTGCTCAAAAGTTGCATAACAACTTTTCAAAGTTGTTTAGCAACTTTTCTCCTAAAGGGTTATAACCCTAACCAGGTGGCTAGAAGCACTAACCTACCTCATACCTCAATGGTAAGACCATAAATGCTTGGAAAAACTCTAAACTAAGGGTTGGTTATCAGTTTGTATGGTGGTGAGAAGAAAGAATTAGACTGTGACTATGTTTGGTGTGCCAGTCTACACAAATGGAATGAAGAATCAAAGTTAATGAATAGAATGTGATTGTTCTTGTGCTGTATATCTAACTTTGTTTATAAGTTTTCAATTCAAGTTCTTAGTTTAGGTTTTCTTTGCACGTTTCTGAGTTCTTTGTAATTAGTTTCAATCTACCAGTTCACTGTCCAGTTTTGACTGGTTTGTGAATATAGGCCTATAGCTCCTATATCCACCATGGAAACTCCATGGAACCATGGGATATGGTAGTATAGACCATATAATTTGTATTAGATCAAGCAGGGCCTTGGAAAGTTTGTGTAAGCAATTTTGAGTCCAGGCCCTAGACAAGCCTGGACTGTGCCCGGGTAGGTAGGGTTGAGTTTGCAGAGGTTCTAGAAGCAAAGGATGGGCATTGCAGGAAGAATCCTTTGGAGAATTTGAAGAAGTGTTAATGAAGTGTCTTTGGTGAGAAGGAGGAACTTATAACAATCTAGACAAGGTGGTGAAGTTGTCAAACAAATCCTGTGACCCTGTGAAGCCAAAAAGAACCTAAAAACCCTCATACTGGATTAGGGCATTGTATGGACACTTGGGGTCCTAAAACCTAGAAAATCCTTGAGACCTTGGCATATGATTAGGAGTCTCTTTACAAAGATAGGAAATATTTGGAAAATTTTGCAGGTGATATCCCTAGAAAACCGGAATGGAGGCCTAATTAGGGCTCATTCTTTGTAGCCCTATTTTGGGGGTAAATAATGAAATCGCATAAGAAGATGGATTTCCCTAGACAATGTGGTCACATGGAAGGTTGAAAAAATGCCTTAGGAGTTATCTCCATCCTTTCTAGTACTTGAGAAGGTATTGGTGATAGTGTGCCCTTATAAGCATGTGTAAGGGAGTGAAGCAAAGCTAAGCTAAGGAGAGTCTAGGAGTTGAAGTATTTGTTCTTGGTGGTAAGATTGGGAAAGGTCATGGGATTCCATAAGAAAAGGAAGTCATAGAGACCATAGGGTGTGAGAAGAACACCTATTGATCTAAGGAAGAGATCAGAGATCATAGACTATGCTAGTCTATCCCAATCTCCCCATCATATTGGTATCAAAGCTATTCAAGACTTGGGAAGTAAATAGTTTGACAGGGTGAATGTTTCAACCTCTAGAAGAATTAGTAGGGTCATCTCAGAAGAAGAACATGGTGACTAATGCAAAGTTAGCAAAGAAGGTAGAAGATCATGAGGAAGACAATAGACTCTTAAAAGAAAGGTTGGCTCAGTTGGAGCAAATCTTGGATGATGTCCAAGCTAAAGTAGAGAAGGTCAATGACAAGATGGAGTAGGAGGTCAAGGAAAAAGAAAAGACCATAGATGATGAAGTTCCTACACCTGATCCTCCAACACAAGTTGAAAATTTTTTGAAGGCAATTAAAGTCATCACTGGTAAAGCCCTTGAAGGTGTCCCCTTACTCACTGGCATAATGGACATTGAAATTAGTGATGTAGTGGATTGAGGGAATGGAGAACCACTTTGAGTGTGAAGAGATCTATGAAGCAAAAAAGGTCAAAGTGGCCAAATCAAGGTTGAGGGACCAAGCCCTGACTTGGTTGAACTATCTCCAAGAAGAAAGGGAAAAAGAGGGGAAGAATCCAATAGCTAATTAGAAGGCCATGGTGAACAAATTTAGGGAAGCTAAGCTACCTAAAGACTTTGAAATACAATTGCATAGGAGAAGATTGAATCTCAAATAGAAAGAGATGGATTTAACCACCTATATAGAGGAGTTCCACAAATTGAGCCTTAGGTCCAAGGTGAAAGAAGAAGAGAGCATCAATTTTTCAAGGTACTTGAGTGGGTTGAAGTGGAGTATAGTAGAGGAGATGAATTTTTTCACTCCTAACATAGTTCTTGGGTGTCAACATATTGCACAAAATATTGAAGAAAAATAGAAAAGGAAGCAAGAACCTAACTCCAAAAATAGGGGTAGAGGTAGAGACTCTCGAGGGGGTCAAAGAGGAGGTTCTAGTGGTAGAGGAGGTGACTCAAGAAGCCAAGGAGAGAATAGACTCCTTGAAAAAATGGCAGAGACCAGTACAAGAGGTACCTTTAGCATAGGAAGAGGATCCCATGGAGGGTCAAGTAGAGGAAGGAGTGCAAGAAGAAGCAGCTCCTATTTTGCTACCATGAAAAGTTACAAATGTGATCAACTTGGAAATCCTTCTTATAGGTGTCCTAATAAACCTTCTAGCTCTAATACCGAGAAGAGGGTAGCTTATGCCCAAGAAGATGGAGCCAACTCATGCACCAATGAGGTTAGAAAATTGGAATCAGAGATGGGGGAGAATCTTGTGTTTAGAAGAGTGCTTATTAGGGAACCTACTCAAGGAGAACCCAATCAAAGAAGAACTCTTTTTAGAGTTAGGTGCAAGATCCTAGGTAAATTATGAAAGGTGATAGTCGATTCAAGATCAACTGATAACATCATATCAGATGAGGTAGTTTAGAAGCTGAAACTCACAAAGATTTCCCACACTAACCCATACAAGGTAACTTGGTTGAATCAAAGCAAAGTGTGCTAGTCAATGAACAAAATTGGGTGGAGCTTTCCATAGGAGGGTATAAGGACAAGACCCTTTGTGATGTATTACCCATGGATGCCTGTAATCTTCTATTAGGAGGACCCTAGTAGTTTGACATGAAGGTGATCTATGATGGAGAGGAGAACTCAATTTCATTTAAGAAGGATAACAGAACCTTTAAGATTCAATCTCTGACAGAGAATGATGAAGGATCCTCAAGGACACCTAGTGTCTTGCTTAGCATTGGTAAGGAGTTCTTACATCTTCTACATGAAGATGAAACAGTGGGGTGTGCAATTGTTGTGAAGCTAAAGGAAGAGGAATCCAAGTTGTAGGAAGAGACACCTAAAGAGGTGAAGCAAATGTTGGAAGAGTACAAAGAAATAGTGAGTGCTAGATCACCTGCAACACTTCCCCCAAGAAGGGCTATAAGCCATCAAACATAATTTTTACCTAGTGCTTCCTTACCAAATAAAGCATCATATAAGCTCAAACTTGATCAAAACAAGGTGGTAAGACAAGTACAAGAATTATTGGATCAAGGAATGATTAAGAAGAGCATTAGCCCATGTGTAGTTCTAGTGGTTCTAGCATCAAAGAAAGGAGGCAAGTGGAGACTTTGCACTGATTCAAGGGCAATTAATAGAATCACCATAAGGTACAGATTCCCAATTCCTAGAATAAAGGACTTGATGGATTGTTTAGGGGGTGCTATGTACTTTACTAAGTTGGATCTTAAAAGTGGTTATCATCAAATAAGAATTAGGGAGGGTGATGAGTGGAAGACAACTTTTAAGACCACAGATGGGTTGTATGAATGGCTTGTGATGCCATTTGGGCTTACCAATGCCCCAAGCACCTTCATGAGATTCATTAATGAGGTGTTTAAGGACTTCAATAGAAGGTTTATGGTAGTATATCTAAATGATATACTCATCTATAGTAGAACCAAAGAAGATCACCTTGAATATTTGAGGTTAGTCCTAAAGAGACTACATGAAGAGAAATTGTCAATCAATTTAGAGAAGTGTGAATTTTTAAAGTAGGAGTTAGTCTACTTGGGGTTTGTGGTGTCTAAGGGTACCTTGAAGATGGACCCAAGAAAATTTGAGGCAATATTGAATTGGCCTGCACCTAAAATAGGGACTAAAGTTAGGAGTTTTCATGGCTTGGCACAATTCTATAGGAAGTTTGTGAGAAAATTTAGTTGCATTTGTGCACTAGTGCTTGACACCATTAAGGGAGGAGTGAGAACCAAGTTCAAGTGGACTAAGGAAGTTGAGAAAGCATTCCAACAGCTGAAGCAAGAAGTGGCCACAAAACCCATCCTACTCTTACCTAACTTTGACAAGTTGTTTATATTGGAGTATGATGCAAGTGGAATTGTAGTAGGGGGTGTGTTGAGCCAAGAGGGAAGACCTGTAGCATTTTTTAGTGAGAAACTCAATGAAGCAAATAAGAAATATTTAGCATATGATCTAGAGTTGTATGCACTAGTTCAATCTCTCAAGAAATGGAGACATTACCTACTCCCAAAGGAATTTGTGGTGTTCATAGACAGGGTATGTGCAAGATCATGAGGGGCCAAAAAGTGGTGATGTCAGTTCAAAACTTTGACAATGTAGTTGACGACTTTTTTTTCACCCAAATTTGATAAAATGAAAAGGGTGTCTTAAGGATATTATCAGCTTTCTATCGATATAATTGATGTCAAATTTTGAATTCGGTAAGTAATTATTAGTTATTTTCTAATTGAGCTACCTCTAAAGTGCTGATTTATATACTGATTGAAAAATGACTAACTTTCAGACGGTATAACATTTTTTAAATCTGAAAAAAGCGTCACATTCTATGCTTCACCCACTATAAGGAAAAATAAATAAAATTTGAATTTTGTAAAGTTTTGAATGAGTTAAGGTGGTCAAACACGGGAGTTTTTTTATTCTGAAAATGTTGTAGTGAAAAATTCATAATTAATTATTTTTTTAGAATAAAATTACAAAAAAATATGCTTCACATCCGGGCATGAGTCTACTACTTATATATAAGATCTTATAATAAAATATTATCATTTGATTATGATTAAGGTGGTCAGACATACACCTACTTCTTATTTTTTTCCTAAAATTTTTGTACTGCTGCATTGAAATCTATACTTTTCACCAATCATACTAACATTTTCTCAAAAAAGGCCTAGTAGTTTAGAAACTACATTCAATTTTCTATAGATTCTATTGTTACAACTTTTTGATATTAGGTTCATAATTAGTTGAAATTTTCATGTCAAGTTGACTAACCCTGATTTGCAGATTTTTCATTGCCACTTAAGGGCATAGTTTGGCCCCTCATGATCTTGCACATACCCGAAAATCAAGCTTTGAGTTACATTAACACTAAAGAGAAGCTTAGAAATAGACATTTGAAATGGATGGAGTACCTCCAATCTTTTACCTTTACCATCCAGCATAAGAAATGACAACTCAATAATGTGGTAGATGCCTTCAGTAGGAAGTTGTTGACTGTCCAAGAAGTGCAATTGTAGAGCATAGGAATAGAAAGTTTTAAGGATCTCTATGAAGGATATGAAGACTTCTCCACAGCCTAAAAGGTATGTAATGAGTTTGAAAATAATTTTCATAGTGAGTATGGAGACTATACTCTTCAAAATGGCCTCTTGTTTAAAGGAAATTAGCTATGTGTGTCTAGAGGATCCATGAGAGAAAATTTCATACATGAGAAGCACAATGGGAGCCTAAGTGGACACTTTGGCATCAAAAAAACTATGGAGCTAGTACTAAGATACTAATATTGGCCTAAGTTGTCAAGGGATGTGAGGAAGTAATTGGAATAGTGTGGTGTATGTCAAAGGGCTAAAGGAGGCTCAAGCAATGCAGGGCTCTACCAACCTCTACCAATACCAAATAGGCCTTGGGAGTCTATAAGCATGGATTTTGTGGTAGGATTCCCTAAGACAAAAATAGGTATGGATAGTATATATGTGGTAGTAGACAGGTTTTCTAAGATGAGCCATTTTATTCTATGTAGAACTACCCATGATGCTAGTTACATTGCACATCTCTTCTTTAAGGAGATTGTAAGGATTCATGGACTCCCATTAAGCATTGTCTCAGACAGGGATAGCAATTTCATGAGCCATTTTTGGCAAACCCTATGGAAAAGGCTTGGAACTAACCTATCATTTAGCTCAGCTTACCATCCACAAACTGATGGTTAAACTGAAGTCATCAATAGGGTATTAGGCAATTTGCTAAGGTGTGTAACCAAGGAGTATGGGTAGACTTGGGATCTAGTTATTCCACAAGATGAGTATGCCTATAATGATAGTGTTAATAGGACCATAGGAAGGAGTCATTTTGAAGTTGTATATGGAAAATATCCTAGAGGGGTGTGTGAATTGAGAGAACTTAGTTCAATGGACATGAAGAGTGGCCATGTAGAGGATTTCACTCAAACCATCAAAGAAGTGCAAGAGCGGGTCAAGAAAGCCATCCTAGAGTCTACTAAAAAATGGAAAGTTAAAGTGGATGAGAGAAGGAGAGAGGTTTAGTTCAAAGTGGGAGACTATGTGATGGTCCATTTGAGAAAATCTAGGCTACAAAAAGGCATGCCTACCAAGTTGCAAATGAAGAAGGTAGGGCCTTGTAAAATTTTGGCCAAATATGGAGAGAATGACTATAGGGTGGATCTTCCATTAGAATTAGCTATATCACTAGTCTTTAATGTAGCTGATCTGGTCTAGTATAAAGGGGAAGTAGCTGAGAAAGATCAAAATCAAGCCAAGGTACTACAAGACTTGGATATGAATGCCATGCCTCAAGTGAAGCAACCAATAACATAGAAGATTTTAGAGTCTAGAGTGAAGAAGTATACAAGGCACCAAGTCTACATGGATAGCTTGGTGAAATGGACAGGTAAACCTAAGTCTAAAGCCACATGTGCTGAAGAGAGCAACTTCAAGAAGCCAGGCATTGATCTAACTCTCATCTCTCCTACAATACCTTAATTCTATGCTAAGGGGGAGTATGGTGTAGGAGCACCCTTCTAAGGGATCCCACCATTTCCATTTTGTTGTGAAATTACTTCTTGAAGAAGCCATATAATTATAATAAGAGCTTAGAGCTCAGTGTGTGTGCTTGAGATCCTAGTTTGGATCCTAGGAGGTCACAGTTTAGCTTTGTTATGTAATTTCTCAAGGACTCAATAGATGATATTATCATGATGTCAAATAGTCCTAAGAGAGATAAAAGTCTAAAAGTAAGGGTTTGAGTTGATTTGGAACATGTGTGCATTAGAGTTGGCCTATTTGAGGTCTAGAAGTTTAAGGAGAGCAAAAATTGCTCAAGCAACAAAAGTTGCTCAAAAGTTGCATAGCAACTTTTATCCTAAAGGGTTATAACCCTAACCAGGTGGCTAGAAGCCCTAACCTAACTCATACCCCAATGGTAAGACCATAAATGCTTGGAAAAGCCCTAAACTAAGGGTTGCTTGTTAGTTTGTACAATAGTGAGAAGAAAGAATTAGACTGTGACTGTGTTTGGTGTGCCAGTCTACACAAATAGAATGAAGAATCAAATTTGATGGATATAATGTGATTCTTATAGTGCTATATATCTTCCTTTTTTTTATAATTTTTCAATTCAATTTCTTATTTTAGGTTTTCTTTGCAGGTTTTTGAGTTCTTTGTAATTAGTTTGAATCTACCAGTTCACAATCTAGTTTTGAGTGGTTTGTAAAGATGGGCCTGTAGCTCCTATCCCCACTGTGGGAACTCAATGGAACCATGGGATATGGTAGTAAATACCTTTTACTTTTTATTAGATCAAGTAGGGCCCTGGAAAGTTTGTGCAAGAAATTTTGAGACCAAGCCCTAGGCGAGCCTAGATTGTGCCCGATTAGGTAAGGTCGAGTTTGTAGAGGCTCTACAATGCAACAATTGGAATTGAAAGAAGAATCCTTTGGAGGATTTGAAGAAGTTTTAATGAAGTTTCATTTGTGAGAAGGAGGAGCTTCTACCAATCTAGAAAAGATGGTGAAGCTATCAAACCAATCCCATGACCCTGTGAAGCCAAAAACCACCTAAAAACCCTCATATTGGATTAGGGAATTGTATGGAAACTTGGGGTCCTAAAACCTATAAAATATTTGAGACCTTGGCATATGATTAGGATTATCTTAGGGAAGCTAGGAAAGATTTGAAAAATTTTGCAGGTAATAGCCCTAGAAAACTAGAATGGAGGTCTAATTGGGGCTCATTCTTTGTAGCTCTATTTTGGGGGTAAATGATGAAATCAGGTAAGAAGATGGATTTCCCTAGATAATGTGGTCACATGGAAGGTTGTAAAAACACATTAGGAGTTATCTCCATCCTTGCTAGGACCTGAGAAGGTATTGGTGATAGTGTGCCCTTATAAGCATATGTAAGGGAGTGAAGCAAAACTAAGCTAAGGAGAGTCTAGGAGTTGAAGTATTTGTTCTTGGTGGTCAGATTGGGAAAGGTCAGGGGATTCCACAAGAAAAGGAAGTCATAGAAACCACAGGGTGTGAGAAGAAAACCTATTGATCTAAGGAAGAGATCAAGGAGCATAGACTAGGCTAGTCTATCCCAATCTCCCCATCATGGGTCATTCCCAAAAGATTGTTCTTTTGGAAGACCCTCTAAAGGTAAATGAAAGAAAGTAAAGATGGATAGCTAGTGGAGTTATAGATTTCTTATTGTCCCATAGAGAAAAGAGAATAGTCTCATACTCCGTAGTTTCTCCTAAACACATCAAGAACATGTTCATTTACCCAAGACAAATTGCAAGTGATTAACTGAGTAGGTCTAGATTTTTTTATTTTTCAAGACAAAAAGAGCACAATCTCCTACTACTCAAGCAATAACAAAACAATAATCCTTCTAGTTAAGCTAGGTTCCTAGAAATAAAATGTAAGAAATCACATGGTTGATTTGTATCTCCAAGGGAACCTACAAGACAAAGCATTAGTAGTTTTAAGAAGAAGCGTTTGAAAAGAGAATCCTACATCACAAAATGTTAGTAGACATGAAGATATTAACCTCTTTTGATAGACAAGGCCCTCAAAGACCATAAGTCAGATCATAAAAGCATGCCAAATAAAGCAATAAACCTAAAATATCACTGGTTAGTCATTGTTAGAAGATCATAAAACTAGAAAATGCAAGAAAAATCAAGAAATATCAGCCCAAACTTGGACTGTGATAGAAATAAAATTGGGGTGACAATTAATCAGTCTGTCAAAAAATTATATGAGAGACCTCACAAAAGTAGAATGATATTTCAAACTGATGAGATATACCTTATAAAGGTAGTGCGAGACTTCCCAATAAGTCCATGTGATACTTCTTTTTATGTTAGAATGATACTTCAGAGAATGCAAAGTTTCACACAACAATATAATGAAATGTCACTAGTGTATTATGAGAAATGTCATATGATGGTGGGTGCAAAATATGTGTGATCAAAAGTGTGACACACTTATATGAACCATTACACTTAATATAGATTCATGAAAGGGGATATATTAAGAAGCGGCTCATAGCTTCCTAGTTGAAGCGAGTTTAATCCTTCTCATGATGCTCATCAAATTGGCATAGAGGATTATTGACTTGACTACTCAAAAATTGAAGATTCAAATCTAAGAATGAAGCTAAGATGCAAGAATGCAAGCTAATAATGAGAGATTAAGCTAAGAATGAAGCTACACTAAGAGTTCAAATGACAAGATTGCAAGAAAGCTAGAGTTCAAGATGCAAGATTACAAGATTCTAAGATTGAGCATTCAGACCCTTGAGTAAGGGAAGATATTCCTTTTAAAGGAATTGCCTCAAGAATCAAGGGTGGACATTAAGAGGCAAAAGAATGAGTGGCTATGATGAAGAGGAAAAAGGAGATGCAAGGTTAGGTAGAAATGAAAGATGAGGATTAAGAGGCAAAAGGGAAATATTAGGTGTAATAAGAAAAAATATCAATTGCGAGCAAAAATCCCTTTTAATTTCCAATTAATCAAGATTAAGTGGAAGCACACGTGTGAATATGTTCTTTTAATAAAAGTGTAGGAACTTTATATTAAAAGTAAGGTTTTAGCAATTAAATAAATATGTAAGCTCTAGAAATTAGACCATAGTATAAGTTTGATATAAGATTTTTTATTTAATTATGAAAATGGGATTTTAAGAGTTACTCTTCACAATTATGTCTAAAGAGATGATATGATAAAAGGGGGGGGGGGGCGCTCAAGATCTAGTATAGAAATTTTAGGTGATTACATATCCTTGGTTCATCTTTTCCTTAAGATGTAAAAATAGTACTCATGGCCTCCTTATTGTAAATATTTTATTTACTAAAAGAATGACATGTATATTACACTAGCATAACACAACTTGCTAGGGCCAGATCACTCTCTTTTTCACATCCTTAGGATTGGCTGAACTAGCATAACACAAATTGGTAGCCCATGTAACCACTCCTTTACATACATTTTTAGGATTAGTTGACATGTGTAACACAATTTTCTAGACTATTTGACCTATCATTTTTATGGTTTCACTAGCATAATACAACTTGCTAGACCATTCAACCTCTCATTTGTATATATTTTTATGAGTTGAGTAGCATGCACTAGACTATGAACTCTCTCTTTACACTCTCTTTAAAAACATTACTTGTAAATATGACTTTAGTGATTAACTGATTAAAAACATAGAGCTGAAATTAGTGAAATACTTCTTTTAACTAATCCAAGCTCATTTATAACACTGATTAATGCTTAGTATGAGAGTTGTAGTTAATTACTGAGAGATAAGAGGAACTCATCTTAAGTGTTAGAACCAGGAATAACTCCTCGGTAAATGCATAGACATTAATCAATGTATTGGGATAGTGATTAACTTTTTGATTAACTACATTGAGTAACTAATATCTAACATAAGAGAGGAATTAATATCTAACATAATGGAGTGTAGTGTATACCGAGTACAGTGTTAACTGAGCTCATGTTCACCGATGCATTTCTTTGTTAACCGAGAAGAACAAAATGAACTAAATGATTAACTACTATAAGTTTTAGACTGATAATCGGTAAATGCATAGATAGTAATTAACTCCCCTTTGTAGTCATTGATGAACTACAACTAATCTAAGAATTAACCAACTCATCTTAAGAGGAAAGCATATCAATGTCATAATAACATTAATTAATGTATGAGTTATTCTAACAATGGAATACATTGATTAACTTATAGCACTCAATGTCTATGCCTTCCTTTCTGATGTTACTCAATGTATTCAACCCCCTCATTTCTTTGTTAACCGAGAATGACTCCTCTAATGATGTAGAAGTTGTATTTGTTGCTATGAAAGATAAAAGTTTAAATTGAGGAAGGTTATGAATTTAGTGAAACATAATCCACTCTCTTTGAAAACTTTACTTTGATGAACTACAACCGATTTAGAACCTAATTGAAGGAACTGTGATTCAAGATCACTGAGCAAATTGATTAGATATGTAATATGATTAAATTAGTATTATGTTGTCATTGATGTCAACTAGTTTGGAAACACTTATCTTGTAAGTTACTATACCAATACATTTGTAGTGAAGGAGTGAAAGAGGTGAAGAATAGAAATATCTACATGAGGAAGATGGATATGAAAAATGAGGATAAGGAATACATTGAGTAACTTGTTGATGAGTCTATGACTTCATGTTATTGACTTGATTATGTTTCATTCATCTATGATGAGGAAAAGAGCTGAAAGGCAGAAAATAGTGTTGTCAGTTGATGAAACAATTTACTATACATCGACGGAGTGTAGTGTATACTGAGCACAGTGTTAATCGAGCTTGTGTTCACAGACACATTTCTTTGTTAACCGAGAAGAACACAATAAAATAAATGATTAGTTTAGTGGATAAGATTGATGAGTTGGAAAATGTATAAATTTGAGGTAACAGATAAAGTTTGTTACACAGATCGACAACTGACAAAATTCAAGAAAGATCTAAAGGATGAGAATCAAATGTGTTATTGACACAAGTGCTGAGGTTTGTTTAAGAGGCAAAATCAACAACAATGATTAAGCAACAAAATTTGATGGAGAAAAATAAAATGGTTTACATGTCTATATAAGAGATTGAAGATTTCACATTGAGTGTGATGCCGGAAGAGAAGGAAATTGTAGAATCATCACGTGAACAAGTTTTCATGCATTCTGATCATACTAGTTAAGAAGAACCCTACTACAAATCATTACCAAGAAATAGAGAGTGATTACCGATAGACTGTAAGTTGAACAATATTTGAAACATAATTGGTTTATTGATCAAAAAGATTTGTATGAGTTGAACATTGATCTATAATTTGCAATTGAAGTTGTATTAAGTCAGATCACCTAGTGTTACATATTTAACCATTGTACACAATCACATCTCTTAACTGACTGTATGAAGAAAGTCTTATTATGTATCATTCATACAATGAGCATTGTTATCCTATCAACCCTAGAGTGACTGCTGGTTGGATGATAATGGTTCATCTTAAATCCTCTAACAAGGTCACACCTAATAGTGTGTTTGTAACCTTTAACAAGGTTGGGTCTTCACTGAGCTCACTTCAGAAGAGTGAATATTTTGGTTTTCCGGTCCTAGGTGTTTTTTCCCTTCATAGGGTTTCCACATTAAATCTCTTGTGTTATGCATTGATTGTGATGTTTGTTTTGATGTCATACTTACATGTTGCATATTTGATTTGATCAGTAACTGGTATAAGTTTTAGACTAGTAATCGGTAAATGCACAGATAGTAAAAGTAGTTTAAGTTACTGAGCAGCAAAAATTGAAGTATTTTTTTTTGGATTATACATTTTGTATTGGGACAGTGATTAACTGATTCACCCCCCTCTCAATTGTTTTGACAATTGGTATGAGAGCGTTGCTTGCTTTGAACAGAGTTTTAAGGACTTCGGTAAAAAGATCTCAAAATGTATAAGAGGGATGTGCCAAAGCTGAACAAAGAGAACTTTGCAGTATGGTAGAGCCAGATGAAGTTGTACATATTTGGAATTGGGAATGAAGCACTAGAATTGATGGAGAATGGTGATGTATAATCGACACCAGGTCCCCTGATACTTAATCAACTGAAAGACAGGCATGAACACAATGTTACTATGATGTAACTTGCTACTACCTGCATTGATGTTGAACTTGAAGATATCAAAAGTTGCACTACTATAAAAGCCATGTGGGATAAAATTTCTCAAGTTTACAGTGGAGATGTGCATGTTAAAAGAGCCAGAGTAGAGAGCCTAAGGGGCAAATTTGACAATATGAAGATGAAAAAAGGTGAGAATATTGTGCAATATACACATAGACTGAAAGAGGTAGTACATGCTATTAGAGAAACTGATGGAGTCATTAGTGAAGATATAGTTGTAAGCAAAGTACTTAGAACCTTATTACCGATTTACACAATCAAAATATCTTCTATTCATGAGACAAGGTTTGCATTTGCTAATGTACTTACACTTGACAATCTGATTGGTAAACTTACAACCTTGGAGTTAAATAATTTTGATAATAGTGTTGTACTATCTATGGAATCCACTTTCATGTCTTCTTTGAAGATTAGTATGTCTATCAAGAATAATAAAAATGATAGTGAGAGGAATACCAATGATGAGCTTGATGAACTTGAAGCTCTTATGGCCAGAAGATTACCCAAAGGTAAAGGAAGGTATAGAGGTAAGCTACCTTTGGCATGCTTTAATTGTAAAGAGGTTGGCCACATCATTGCTAGATGTCCACATAAGAAAGATGATGATAGAACCAAAGACTGATTTGAAGGAAGCTATGGGAGAAGATTCAACAGAGGCTACTGACACAACAAAGATAACTGAGACATCAATGACAAAGGGAAAAAGGTATGTTTCATAGTTGAAGATAATGAATCTAAATCTGATTTTGATAGTGATGTAGAAGTTGTATTTGTTGCTATGAAAGATGACTCTGAGGAAGAAGAAGAAAAGCATGAAGAAACAACATTGATCTCTAAAGTTAACAAAAATAATACATGGATCATAGACAATGGCTATACACATCACATGACTAGTGATGAGGAGAAGTTTGATGTACTTGAAGAATACAATGGCGGTTTAGTTAAGATGGGTAATGACACACCCTGTATGGTAAGAGGTAAAGGAATCTTAATGATAAATGATATGATAAAATGTGATAATTCTTATTGGGTAGATGGATTGAACTATAAATTGTTAAGTGTGGCACAACTAAATAATTCAGGTCACCGAGTTGCTTTTGAGAGCAAGAAAGTGAAAATCTTTGATGATGGAGGAAGACTAGTTGGAACTAGAGCACAATTAAGAGGTAATCTATTTTATATTGATACTAATGAGTCTTCTTGCTTGATGATGAAAAATGAAGATGCTTGGTTGTGGCATAAAAGGTTATGCCATGTGAGCTTTGATAACATGATTAAGATCAGTAAAAGGAAAAGAGTTAGAGGCCTGCCTAACTTGTCAAAACTAGATCATGTTATGTGTCATGAATGCTAGAAAGGTAAGATGACTAAATCTAGTTTCAAAAGTAAGGATTACTCAACAAAAAAGATACTTGAGTTGGTTCATACCAACCTATGTGGTCCTATGAGAACTCAGAGTTATTATGGTGATAGGTACTTTATTCTTTTTGTTGATAACTATACTAGATTGATGATTGTTATGTTCTTAAAAGAAAAATTTGAAGCATTTAAGATGTTTAAGTGGTATAAGGCTAAGGTAGAAAAAGAGACTGGAAAGGAATTGAAATGCCTCAGATCTGATAGAGGAGGTGAATTTATCTCTGATGAATTTACTAATTTCTATAATGAGCATGGTATTGAAAGACAGGTCTCAACACCGAGGACACCTCAGTAGAATGGGATTGCTAAAAGAAGGAACAAGGCAATAGTTGACTGTGCTAGGACTTTGATGCTACAAAAGAATGTTACTTAGACATACTGGAGGGAAGTTGTTAGTACAATTTAGTTTATGTGCTTAACCAAGTGCAATTGAAGAAGGACACCAACAAGACACCCTATGAGTTGTGGTTTGGACACAAACCTACTATAAGTTATTTCAAAATTTTTGGAAGCAAATTTTTTATTTTGAAAGATGAGAGAAATGGAAAATTTGACTCAAAAGGTGATGAAGGAATATTTCTAGGACATTCTAGTAAAAGCAAAGCATATAAATGTCTAAATAAAACTACTAATAAAATGATTGAAATCACTAACATCTATGTTGATGAGTTTGATAAAAGAACATAGAGGAAAGTACAAAGGAACTAGAAGACTACGGTAGATTCACTTACATTAAACAAATAGAGTATTTATTGAAGCCTCAGCCTGTGATAACTGATCAGCAGGAAAACAACACTAAACGGTAGGAAAGAGAAACCAATGAGCAGAATGGCCCTACCGAGCAAGCAAATGAACCTGCACAAGATAACCAGGAAAGGAGAGATAAGATACTGATGATTTTTTTTACAAGACACCAACTTGAATCACAAATCATTGTAGACAAGAAAGCTGGCATGTAAACAAGGAGCAAAGCAAGACAAGGTGCCTGTCTAGTTTGTGATTTTGAGCCGAAAAATGCAAAAGTTACATTAGAGAATGATGAATGGGTTAATGCAATGAAGGAAGAAATAGAAAAAATAGAAAAGAAAAAAACCTAGACCTTAGTACCCCAACTTAAAGATAAGAATGTTATCGATACTAAGTGGATATTCAGGAACAAGTAGAATGAGAATGGAGAAGTGACAAGAAATAGAGCTAGATTGGTATGCAAAGGATATGCATAGGAGGAAGGCATAGACTATGGTGAAGCCTTTGCACCTATTTCTAGATTGGAAGGATTTAGAATGCTACTTGCATATGCTACACACAAGAAATTCAAGGTATATCAAATGGATGTCAAGTCAGTGTTTCTGAATGGAATACTTGAAGAAGAAGTCTACATAGAACAACCTAAAGGGTTTTTTGATCCCAAAAAGAAAGATATGTAATGTAGGCTACTAGATGTAAATTGACTAAGGAAGATGAAACTACAAAGGTAAAATAGACACTATACCAATCAATGATTGGTAAGCTAATGTATGCAGTTCACAGTAGACCAGATATAGCACATGTTGTGGGAATAGTTGCTAGATTTTTTGCTAATCCTAGAGAATCACACATGATTTCTACTAAAAGAATCTTAAGATAACTGAAGAAAATAGAGGACTATGGATTATGGTATCCTAAGGAAGGCAAGTTTGAACTCAGAGTCTATACCAACGCTGATTGGGCTAGAAATGTGGATGACAAAAAAAGCACCACAGGAGGAGCATTCTTCTTTGGTGAAAGATTTGTTACCTAGACAAGTAAGAAGCAGGCTTGCATTTCTTAGGCTATAGCCAAAGTAGAATATATTTCTACTACTACAAACTATTCAAACATTGTGTATATTAGACAAGTTCTGGAAGGTATGAATGAGATAATCACTAAACTAGTAATTATATACTGTGATAATACCAGTGCAATTAATATTTCAAAGAATCCATTGATGCATTCTAAAACAAAGCATATATCAATAAAGTATCACTACTTGAGAGAACAAGTATAGGAGAAGCAAGTTAAGCTAGAGTTTGTTACATCAAAAGAACAACTTGCAGATATATTTACAAAAGCTCTATCGAAAGATACATTTGAGTATTTGAGGACTAGACTTGGGGTCCGTCCCCCTATCTACCGGTCACTAAGGTGATTTTAGATGTTGCATCAGCCTAATCTTATTAGAAGATCATTCATGTTGATGTAGCATAGTTCACACTTTGGATCATGTCTAAGGTTGTGAAAGGTACTGGAACAGATTGGCATATCAGTATACAGAGATATAGAGCATGCATCAGACAACAGAGATTACTTGGCTACTAAAAAGCTGTTTATTTATTTGTTTTTTTTGGCATTTTTGTCAAAGAGAGAGATAATCAATATGAAACAAAGGGAGAGATAATCCAAATATGCACTGATGAGAACTATAAAAGGGAGAGCATTGAAGATTAGTTAATGAGAATAGAAGAAGGAATCCAAGAGCTAAAAAGATCATATTTACAGATTGACAAAGAAATATTTTGTAATGTTATTGAGTAACGTAGTGATTAAACATATTAAGCTAGGGAGAGCTTGTACAACATTTGTTCATAGAGTTGTAGGATACATGTTTGGTATGTGTATGGTAGATTTAATATTTCATGAGTTGCCATCAATGCCAAAGGGGAGAGATTGATGAACTACAACTAATTTAGAACCTGATTGAAGGAACTGTGATTCAAGATCACTAAGTAGATTGATTAGATATGTAATATGATTAAATTAATATTATGTTGTCATTGATGTCAACTAGTTTGACAACACTTATCTTGTAAGTTACTATACAAATACATTTGTAGTGAAGGAGTGAAAGAGATGAAGAATAGAAATATCTACACGAGGAAGATGGATATGACAGATGAAGGAATATATTGAGTAACTTGTTGATGAGTCTATGAATTCATGTTATTGACTTGATTATGTTTCATTCATCTATGATGAGGAAAAGAGCTGAAAGGACACAAAGCAGTGTTGTCGGTTGATGAAGCAATTTAGTATACACTGACGGAGTGTAGTGTATACCGAGCATAGTGTTAACCGAGCTTGTGTTCACTGATGCATTTCCTTGTTAACCGAGAAGAATAGAATGAACTAAATGATTCATTTAGTAGATAAGATTGATGAGCTAGCAAATTTATAAATTCGACGTAACAGATAAAGTTTGTTACACAGATTGATGACTGACAAAATTCAGGAAAGATCTAAAGGATGAGAATCAAACGTGTTATTGATAGAAGTGTCGAGGTATGTTTAAGAGGAAAAATAAACAACAATGATTAAGCTACAAAATTTGATGGAGAAAAAGAAAATGGTTTACATGTCTATATAGGAGACTGAAGAATTCACATTGAGTGTGATGCCAGAAGGGAAGGAAACTACAGAATCATTGCGTGAACAAGTTTTCATGAATTCTAATCATATTGGTTAAGAAGAACCCTACTGCAGAGCATTACTGAGTGATAGAGAGAGATTACCAATGGACAGTAAGTTGAACAGTATTTGAAATAGAATTGATTTATTGATTAGAAAGATTTGTATGAGCTGAACATTGATATGTAATTTACAATTGAAGTTGTATTAAGTCAGATCACCTAGTGTTACATATTTAACCATTGTACACAGTCAAATCTCTTAACCAACTGGACTAAGAAAGTCTTATTATGTATCATTCATACAATGAGCATTGTTATCCTATCAACCCCACAGTGACTACTAGGTGGACGATAACAATTGGTCTTAAATCCTCTAAAAATCACAGCTAACATTGTGTTTGTAACCTTTAACAAGGTTGGGTCTTCACTGACCTCACTTTAGAAGAGTGAATATTTTGGGTTGCCGGTCCCAGGTGGTTTTTCCCTTCACATGGTTTCCATGATAAATCTCTTGTGTTATGTGTTGATTGTGATGTTTGTTTTGATGTCATACTTACATGTTGCATATTTGATTTGATTGGTAACTTCTATAAGTTTTAGAATGGTAATCAGTAAATGCACAGACAGTAAAAGTATTTTAAGTTACCAAGTAGCATAAATTGAAGTATTTTTTTTTGGATTATACATTTTGTATTGGGACAATGATTAATTGATTCACCCCCCTCTTAGTTATTCTAAACAATTTTTATGGTTTCACTAGCATAATACAACTTGCTAGACCATTCAACCTCTCATTTATATATATTTTTATGAGTTGAGTAGCATGCACTAGACCATAAAATCTCTCTTTACACTCTCTTTGATGTGTAGACCTAGCATGACACAATTTTTTATAATATTCCCTCCCCTCTCATTTCTCATGGATCACCTATCGTGTTATAATTGCCTAGCCTATGTGATCTATGATTGTCTTATTCTCTCCTCCATGATTCAATAATATAATACACTTCTCTATTTTATTGGATCATGGAGTCTTATCTTATCTTTGATGTGTTGTCTTTCTCTTTTTAGATGACCGTTTTTGATTTTGTAATAGCTTTCTAAGCGTGATACTAGCGGTTGAGATATTTTCTCTAGCGAGGTCTCTTCAACTAGTTGACTTGGAATCCTACTAAGCTCTTGGATTTTTTTTGTTATTTTATGTATTCTTGCATATGGATGTGCAATTTAATATCTTTGGTTTGGGGGCTTATGTCCTTAAAATTAGTGATATCTTATCTCCTTAAAGTTTTTCCATGAACTTCATCTTTCTCTCTCTTTTTACTACTTTAGCATGAGCATGGGGTGGACTCATACTCCCACTAAAGTGGGGTTAAATATATCATCCTAAAAATTAAGATTCCTTATTATGTGTTCTCATTTTTAGGTCCATTTTAGTGTGTTTAGGTTCCCACTTTGATTTCATGTTCTTGTAGCACTTATCAAACCTTCAAATTAACATTATACATCCTATATTGACTCAATTTCCTCAAAACCTGAGGTTATCCCTTATTCCTAAGTTTCCTCTTCTATTTTCCCTCAAACCAAATAATTCATATCCTCACCTAGGACCTATTCATTCTTTTTTGGATTTTTGCATCTACTCCAACCTTACTACATCCTATATTTTCTCTCCCTCCTTTCCACCTTCCTCAACATCCCCATGAAATTTGAGCTCATGTTTCCTAGAACAAGTCACTTAGTTGACTTTTCCCTGGGACAAGTCATATGGTTGACTTATCCTTTGGGTTTTGGTCCAAATTTTGCATAGGGCCCAATGGAGGGATTTTGTTCTAAGATTTAGATTACAGCCAGGTTGGATTAGATTTGAGCCTTGAAATGGAGGGAGTTTAGTATTAATGGACATCCTCTCCCCTTATTTGAGATAACATGATATCTCAATCAAGTGCATGCTATTCAAAATTACACATAATAAATAAGAAATCAAGAAAATCTTGAAGATCTTTAAGGCATTCTTCTTCCTTCTCATCAAGCATTCTGTAAAACTACAAAATCCATCATCCAAGGCTTTGGTTTC
>BSBK01014644.1:0-32908 GCA_027943335.1 Chamaecyparis obtusa | reverse complement strand
TATATATATATGTATATTATGTGTGTATATATACATACATGTATGTATATATATGTGTGTATGTATATATACATGTATCTATATATATATATGTATATATATATATATGTATATATATATGTATATGTATATATGTATATGTATATGTATATATGTATATGTATATGTATATATGTATATGTATATGTATATATGTATATGTATATGTATACTATGTATATGTATATGTATATATGTATATATATATATATATATATATATATGTATATATATATATATATGTATATATGTATATATATATATATATGTATATGTATATGTATATGTATATATGTATATGTATATGTATATATGTATATGTATATATATATATGTATATGTATATATCTATATGTATATGTATATATATATATATATATATATATATATATATATATATATATATATATATATATATATATATATATATATATATATATATATATATATATATATATATATATATATATATATATATATATATATATATATATCAAGGTCATTAGCACAGGTTAGACTATTTAAAATGTATTTTATAAAGTTTAGTTTAAATATTAAAAAATTAACTTGAAATTTGTTAAAAAAAATATAAATATAATTATGTCAGAAAATAATAAACATAAGAAGAATAACTTTTTTTTATTATTAATAGCAGAAATACTATGGTGTTCATTCAAAGGAACAAAGCTCCAAGTAAGGCCACAAAGGAACATGCCACAACTGACCACTTAAAATACTTATACTAAACAGGCCATTAATAGGAAATGGCCAAAAGGATACTTACAGAACAAGAATTCACTTTCAAACAACCCACAAGAAGACTTGGGCTAATTTCCTACATAACCCAAACTCTACATAGAAATTCCTTGGGTAGGATCTAAAAGAGGGCCAAGACCCTTATCTCTAAGAGATCTCAAAACCCCAAAAAATCCCCACCTGAAAGTAAGACAATAGTAAAGATCTTGAAAAACTCACTATCTCCACCTCCGACGGAGACCTTGAATAGCCAAACAGGAGTAATCAGACATTCTCTTCTATTCCTTGAATTTTTTGATTTGATAATGTATAAAGTTTTTGAGTCAGTGTTTCAAATCACACTCTATGATCCATCATTAGGAAGAGAGATAGAAGATAAATAAATAAATAAATAATGAGTGACAAATAATATACCCCAAAGTAGAACACCACAACTATAACCAACAAAATAAAAACTAGAAATAACATCTACTTCTATAGGATTGTTATGGGTAAAATTAAAACCCAAATGCACCACGCTACCTACAAACACAGTGTCCACCTCCATAGAACTATTGTGAGTACAAGTAGAACCCAAGTAAATCTTGTTGGCAAGTTCTTAGTACATGCACACATATCCACATGTAGACACTTGCACATATAGAATGTTTCATTTATGTCAACACTTATCAGATTTATGATCGTACATATTGGATATGATGAATATGTTTGTATGCAGTTAGTGAAGGAAAAATGCCTAGGTCCACAGACTGTTCCTATCATCTAGTCTGACATAAAAGCATAGTGAACTTTCCAAGAGCTTCATTAAAGCATGCAATCTTGGATACATTCTTGAAGTACCCAATTGAATACATGTGTAAGGTCACACATGTTAATGTTGAGGTACCAAAGAGATATGATAAGTTGATTAGATGCAATGAGAGTAAGTAGAGTAAAACTTGTTGGCAATCACTAAGGCCAACTTTGTGAGTGATTCGAAAGTTGATTTTGGATGTGTTCGTGGATGTAAGGATGACTAAGAATGTTAATGAAGTGTGTAATTATGCATTAAATAATATGATGTTTAGCTAGAGTAATGTCGACTATCCTTTTTAATATACCTCTAACAAGGTATAAGTATACGAACACTTTTGTAAAAGTGAGTGATGATGACAATAAGAAAAATAGATGGGTGTAAACTATGAAGGCACTAAGGGACATAGAAGAGATCAAGAGAAAGGAGAAAAAGATGAGTTCTTCAAGGAATACTTTGTTAACTCTTTGTATTCAGGATAATAGATTGAGTTTAAGTGTTGTTGCACCTATTGTACTCCCCTAATAGGGTTTGATTACCTCTAACAGGGCTGAACTCTTAGCAGTGTTGATTCCTTAGTGGGAATCACATTGTAAAGAATCCTAACACGGTTTGTCCTTTAACTAGGACCTACCTATTATAATCCTTGGCTCCTACCAGGGTCAGAACTCCTAACATGGCTATTATACTTATAGTCTAGACATTTGTGGGTACCATCCCCATCGGGTTTTTTCTCTTAATAGGGTTTCCTCGAAAAAAAATATGGTGTTATGGGTTCTCCTATATTTGTTTATGTTGCATGATTATTTATCTTATGCTATACCTTTATATGTTTTTCTAAGAAGATAAATAAGTTTAAGAATTCATTAAAGCATTGTAACATTGATTCACTCCCCACTCAAGGTTACCAAATCCTAACAATTGGTTTCAAAGCATCAAACCCCTAAAATAAAATCCTAACAATTTTGGTGAGATAAAGATGGATTAGGAAAACTTGAAGAACTATAAAATATCCTTTTAGGATGTGGATATTGCTAATGCTGATAGAGGGGATCTAAAGTACAAACTAAGGAAGGCATATGAATTTATCAAGAAGTTGAAGCAACAACGTGAGCATGAGAGAAAATTGAGAGATGATCTCATGGAAGCACTAAATGAGGAGATATTAGAACAATATTTAATTGAGTAGCGAAGACATGAAAATGATTCCTTGAAGGATGAGTTAGAGGTCACAAAATTGAATCTGATGAAAGAACTTGATTATGAAAAAGAAGAAAAATAAAAGTTGCAGAATGAACTATCAAATTCAAGGGATAAGAGGTAGACTTTGGAAAATGAATTGAGTGAACTAAAAGAAAAGTATCAAAAATTAGAAAGATAGTGAATCACCATTATTGGTGACCTTGATCAAAACAAAGGTTGCATAGAAAAACTTTATGAGAGAAGAAACAAATTGGATGAGCAAATTGAAATGCAAAAGTTTGTTGGAGACATGACAGGAGTAGGATTTAATGAAAGTCCAAATCATAAGAAAGATTGAGTTGTGGTAAATATTGATTCTCCTAAGAAGTCATATTTACAGGTTGTGATATTAGAACCTGATGTACCTCCCTACAAGGACAATGACAAGGACTGCAGTCACAAAGGTCAATCAAAGAAACCAACTGAAAAAGGTATTCCTAAGTCCAAATTTTCTAGCTTTTTGTTTAATTGTTATCTATATGGACAAAATATAAGAGAATGTAGAGAACCTGATATGAGGTTTAGCAGACCCTCATATGATCACTTGAATGATTTTATCAGGAAACAAGTAGAGAAAAGTTTGAATGAGGGAAATATTTAAAAAGGTCAATATAGTAAAAATGCAGAGCATAGACAATCTAAGGATATGGAAACATGTTAAATAAATGATATTATTACAAGATAATGTCTCTAATTCCAGTAAGGATGAAGTCAACAACTTAGTAGAAGAAGTAAAGAAAAAATTTACTAGACCTAGAAAAAATTTATGTTAGAAATGCAATAACTTTAGTCATATTACCAAGTATTGCAAATTGGAAATTGATTACAGCCAATTAAAACCTAAGAAGAATGTGACATGCTTCAAATATAACAAAGATGGACATGTTGTGAAGTATTGCAGATTTAGAGGACCAGTAAATAATTCCTTTAGACCATTTGCAAAAGAAAAGGAACTAAATGAAGAAGAAAAACAACTAGCAGAACTAAAAGCATAATTCAAGTACAAATGGGTCAACCAGAATGAACCTATTGAATTTGAAGTTAAGAAAGATGAAGAGAAGAGTGCAAGAAATCACAAGAGTCTTAAGAGTCTCATGGAATCAATAATAGGATTCATTTCCTCACCATCTTTGTGATGGGCATTGTATTCCTTAGGGGGAGCATGACATATTAACACTAGTCAGATAGAAAGCCCCTATATGGATGAGTTAAGTTGTGTGAGTGATGTAGGAGCATCCTGGGTGTAAGAGAAATCTTGCATCACCCAAAAATATTTATGGTTTCTTTTTAATAAGGGCTTTTGTGTAGAGCTTCTATTTATGGAAACTTACTATTTTTAGTAAGTTGATCATACGAGCTAAGAATGTTCTGACTTCATAGGTGGAGGTTCATCTTAGTCATATCAGCCTACCAGTTGAGTTTCATTTCCATATCATATGTATCAGTGAAGTTATTGAGGTTTTTGGGTATAAAATCTTTGAGCTCAATTTTGAACGCCTTAGAGGCTTCGGATCACAATTTACCCCCGGTTGACTTGAACTTGTGCAACTCAGGCACTATAGATCAGGTCCTGCCATTTCTAAAAAGTGGTTATAATATAAAAAAGGATCTATGGTTAGAAAGTCATGGCCTCTAGAAGTTGGGGTATATAAAAACATATTTTGTAATTATTTGGAGGTGACCCTATGTAAAATAAAATGAAAATAAAATAATTCTTATGGAAGTCGGCCTTAAGGGCTAAATTTTTGGAACCTTCTCAGGCGATGTAAATTGCTTATATAAGAAAGGCCCGCAGTGTTGTCTAGAGCAGTTCTGGGTAGTACATCTAGGTAATGATTCAAGGCTTTGTCCTATAGAATATTGTAAA
The DNA here is from genome assembly GCA_027943335.1 of Chamaecyparis obtusa. Taxonomy (NCBI): domain Eukaryota; kingdom Viridiplantae; phylum Streptophyta; class Pinopsida; order Cupressales; family Cupressaceae; genus Chamaecyparis; species Chamaecyparis obtusa. Next base: position 28,211 of record BSBK01014644.1, on the reverse strand, counting down.
AGAAAATGCCCATGTGGCTTTACACATTGCAATTCTAAAATTTGTAATTCCACATTTATGGAAATAATAAGAAGTCCATTTTTTGTTCTTGCAAATTGTTGTTGTTTCTCTATTTTTGTTATGTGTTTGTGGTATTAAGGGGAGCACCCTTCAACAAGTGGTATTAGAGCAGGAGTTCCTAAGTGTGTAGATAGATTTCCTATTGTGAGTAAGTTTCAACCAGGACTATGGTTTAGAGTTTCAATGATAAGCGTGAAAATGCCTCCATAAAGGGAATGTGGTAGAAGAGCTGGTGGTGTGACACCTAAGGTTAGAGCCCTCAAGAGACAAGTGTGAGCATTGAAAGAAGAGATTTGTAGAGGGATGAATCTTATAGTCAAAGACAAAAGTGAGGATGAATCCAAAGAAGAAGGAAATTCTGATCAAGAAGGACAAGGCAAAATTCTAAACCAAGAGGAGGAAAGGCTTTTTCGGGCCATTTCCAAGATCAGAAAAAGACCTATGATTGTGGTTCCTACATTTTCAAGAAGCCTTAACCTAGAAGAGTTGATCAACTAGATCAATGAATTAGAAGAATATTTGGAGTGTGAAGCTATCGATAATCCTGATCGAGTCATGTTTGTGAAGGCCACATTGAAGGACCATATGAAGATCTAGTGATACGAGATTCAATTGGAGAGAAATAGAAGAGGAAAGGATAAATTTACAAGATGGGATCAAATGGTAGATTAATTGAAGCAACACTTTATTCTAATTGATTATGAGCTTGATCTATAGAAGAAATGCAAGGTTTGAAGCAAAAAGGGAGATCTGTTCAGGAGTATACTGGTGATTTCTATCGAATGGAGAAAGCTTCCTATTACCTCAATGGATTGAGGCTAAGCATTCAGGAGGAGTTGAATTTGGTTTGAATGAAAAATATAGAAGAGACATACCAATTTTCCCTAAAAGTAGAGGAAAGGATGAACAAGAATTTTGAGAGTAGACAAAGTGGAAGAGGTCATGGCAGAAGATCTAGTGGACAGTCTTATGGAGGCTGAAATGAAGATCAAAAAAAGATGAATGAGGCCAGTAGTAGTCAAAATCAAAGAGAAAATAATTTCAATCATTTCCATGATAATAATAATGGAGATTAGAGAAGAAGAGGAAGATGACAAGGATCATGAAGAGGAGGCTTCTGTGGAACATGTTTTCACTATGGAGAAGAAGGTCATAGGGCATATGAATGTCCTCAATGCCAAGGAAGGATAGATAGGAGAGCTGAAGGCTAGGCTAGAGTTGAACATGTAGATGAAGATGCCAGATCATAACATTCTAAACATATTGAAAGAGGGGAAACACTAATTAATATAAGAGTCCTGCTGAGTGGTGAGAATTAACCTGAGTAAAGGAGGAGCCTATTTTGTACTAGGTGCAAGTTTGAGGATAAGTGTTGTGATGTGATTATCTATAGTGGAAGCACTAGAAATTTGGTTTCAGAAGAGATGGTCACAAATTTGAAGCTCAAGAGACAAAAACACCCACATCTATACCGGATCATATGGATATAGAATGACCACAAGGTCATGGTCAGTGAACAGTGCCTAGTAAAGTTCAAGATTGGTGGATACCATGATGAGTTACTATGTGATATCATACCTTCAATGCATGTCATATGTTATTGGGTAGACTGTGGTAGTTTGATAGGCTTGTTGTACATGATGATTGTGCGAATACATATTCCTTGACAAAGGATGGAGTGTGACATAAGCTAAAGCCATTGAAGGACACCAAAGAAAAGTTATGTGGTAATGCAAGAATAAATTTTGTTGATGGAATAAAATTCTTAGAGGGTATGAGGAATGAGCATATGTGTTTTGGTTTAATTCCAAAAGTTGGTAAAGAGGAAGTAGAAGATGTACCTATAGAAGTTGCAGATCTGTTGAATGAGTTTAAGGATATTGTATTTGATAATATTCCTGATGGATTACCACCAGTAAGGAAGATTAGTCATCAGATGGACTTGATTCTAGGAGCCATTTTTCCAATTAAGGCAGCACAAAGAATGACACCAACAAAAAGTGAAGAGTTGAACAGAATAGTACATGAGTTGTTATAGAAGGGGTTGATTCAAGAGAGCCTAAGTCCATGTGTTGTACTAGTAGTATTAGCACCAAAAATGAATGGGGAATTGATGATGTGTATAGATTCTAGGGCTATCAACAATATCATAATCAAGTACAAGTTTCCATTGCCACAAATGGATGATATTATGGACTATTTGACTGGAGCTATATATTTTTCAAAGATAGATCTAAAGAGTGGATATCATCATATTCAGATCAAAGAAGGAGATGAATGAAAGACTACTTTCAAGAAAAAGAAAGGACTTTATGATTGGTTAGTCATGTCTTTTGGGCTAACCAATGTCTTGAGCACTTTCATGCGGCTCACGAATGAGGTTCTGAAACAATTTCTGGGTAACTTTGTCATTGTTTACCTAGATGATATTTTGATCTTTAGTAAGACATTGGAGGAGCATATAATACATATTTGTAGGATCTTTGAGAAGCTAAGAGAAGAAAAATTGTTGATTAATTTCAAGAAGTGCATTTTTGTGAAAATGGAGTTAGACATATCTAGGATTTGTAGTTTCAGTAGAAGGTCTAAAAATGGACCCAAAAAAAGTGAATTTTATCCTTGAATGGCCTACTCCAAGGAGTGCTACTGAGGTAAGATATTTTCATGGTTTTAATAGTTGTTATAGAAAGTTTATCAAAAAATTTAGCAATATTTGTGGACCCTTGACTAAAATAATGAGAGGGGATATAAAAGAGTTTAAGTGGACTATAGGGGCAGATAAGAGTTTTAAACTATTGAAATAGAAATTTACTAAAAAACATGTTTTAGCACTTTCAGATTTTAATAAGGTGTTTCAAGTAGACTATGATGCACTAGTGGTACTGCAATAGGAGTTTTTATGAGCCAAGAAGGTAAACTTGTTGCTTATTTCAGTGAGAAGTTGAATGATGCCAAGAGGAAATACTCTGTTTATGATCATGAATTTTTTTCTATAGTTTAGGTATTAAAGAAGTGGAGACATTATCTTCTTCCTAAGGAATCTTTTTTATATACTAATCATCAAGCTTTGCAATATTTGATTAGTCAAGGAAAGTTGAACCAAAGGCATTTGAAATGGGTTGAGTTTTTGCAGAGTTACACATTTGTTTTGAAACATAGGAGTGGAAAGTCTAATAGGGTTGCAGATGCTCTAAGAAAAAGAAAAATTTTGCTGACAAAGATGTAGATTGAGGTGGTTGGGTTCAAGCAACTCAAGAGTTTAGACCCAAAGGATCCTAATTTTGGTGAAGCTTGGAAATCTTGTAAAGAACCTATTATTCTAGATAGAACAAAGTGGTTAGATTTCATCATCCAGGATGATATGCTATTCACAAGGAGCCAGTTATGCATTCCACAAAGTTCTATGAGGGAAAATCTCATCAAGGAGAAATATAGTGGATGATTGGCTAGACATTTTGGTTGAGATAAAACCCTTTCTTTGGTTAGTGAGAATTATTACTGGCTATAGTTGCAGCAAGATGTCAAGAAGTTTGTATAGAATTACAAAGTATGACAAATAGAAAAAGGAGTAAAGCATAATATAGGGTTGTATCATCCATTACTTGTACCAGAGAAGCCATGAGAGGATATCAGTATGGATTTTGTTCTTGGTTTACCAAGGACTCGATATGGACATGACTCAATTTTTATGGTAGTTGACAAATTTTCAAAGATGGAACATTTCATTCCCTACAAAAAGACTAATGATGATGTTCATGTAGCAGAATTGTTTTTCAAAGAAGTGGTGAGACTACATGGTTTGCCAAAGAGTATAGTTTCAGATTGGAACACTAAGTTTGTCTAATATTTCTAGTGCACATTGTGGAAGAATTTGAAGATAGATTTGAAGTTCAGTTAATCACATCATCCATAGAATGATGGATAGATAGAGGTGGTGAATAGGAGTTTGGGGAATTTTTTGAGATGTCTAGTTGGAGATAAGCCGAAAGGATGGGATTTGACTTTACCATAGGCAGAATTTGCATACAATAATTTAGTCAATAGAAGAACTGGTAAGCACCATTCCAAATTGTATATGAAAGTAGTCCCAGAAATGCATCTGAGTTGAGAAAGATAGATAAATAAGAAATAAGTAGTGCTAAAGCTGAGGATTTTGTAGAACATTAGAAGAACATTGATGAGGAGGTGAGGAAGGACATTACCAATATGAATGCATAGTATAAGGCTAAGGAAGATGAGAAAAGGAGGCATAAAGAATTTCAGGTTGGAGATGAAGTCATGGTTCATTTACGAAAGGAGTGATTTTAAATTAGTACATAAAACAAGTTGAAAATGAAGAAGTTTGGGCCATGTAAGATACTGAAGAAGCATGATTCAGAAAATGCATATGAGGTATAATTTCGTACTGAACTAAATATCCCACTAGTATTTAACATTTTAGATCTGACAGAGTATCATGAAGGAGGCGTTGAAGATGATATCACATAAGCATAGTGTCCAAGTATTCCATCAACTACTTACACTACTAAGGAGATTGAGGTTATACTGGATAGTCGTGTTGGAAGAAGCACAAGAAATAAGACATATGAAGAATATTTGGTCAAATGGAAAGCATGACCTTTCAAAGATTTATCATGGCCAATAAGAGAGGAGGTTAACCATCTTGGTTTTCCTCTGTACACCTGAGACGTGACATGGTAACTTCTCAAATTGCCCCGGGTGTCTGATGCAAGAGCATCTTGGGTGTAAGAGAAATCTTGCATCACCCAAAAATATTTTTGGTTTCTTTTCAATAAGGGTTATCTTGTGCAGAGTTGATATTTATGGAAACTTACTATTTTTAGTAAGTTGGTCATATGAGCTCGGAATGTTTTAATTTCACAAGTGGAGGTTCATCTTAGTTATATCAGCCTACTAGTTGAGTTTCATGTCCATATCATCTGTACCAGTGAAGTTATTGAGGTTTTTGGGTATGAAATCTTTGAGCTCAATTTTGAAGGCCTTGGAGGCTTTACATCGTGGTTGAGCACCAGCTGATTGGAGCTTGCACAAGTGAGGCACTGTAGATCAGGTCCTACCATTTTCAAAAAGTGGTTATAATAGAAAAATGGAGCTACAGTTAGAAAGTTATTGCCTCCAGAAGTTGGGGAACCTAAAAACATATTTTGTAATTATTTGGAGCCAACCCTATGTAAAATAAAATGAAAATAAAATAATTCTTAGGGAAGTCAACCTTAAGAGCTAAATTTTTGGAATGTTCTCAGGCTGTGGAAATTGCCTATATAAGAAAGGCCCGTAGTGTTGTCAAGAGCAGTTCTGGGTAATGATTCGAGACTTTGTCCTACCAAATATTGTAAAGAAAATGTAAGGAAACTCAGGTGCAGAAACTGCTTCCTACACTAATCTCTAAAGGAAAGTATTGTGCAAATTCTTTTAAATCCTTACAATTTCAAATTTTTTAACTACTTTAACAATGATATTGCAGCCACATACCATGCATATAGAAATAGATAATGACACAATGATTTACCCTAGGGAAACCTTTTGGTAAAAACCCCAGCACTCCAAAAATTGCACAGTGTATTAATCAAAACTATTACAGTTTACAATACACTTGCAATGCAAGTTCTTTCAGAAGATTTTTCCTTTTTCTTGAAGACAAATCGCAGCAACATAAAACATTCCAACAATACACTTACTTCTCCTATCTTCACAACCCTAAAAATGCTTATATCACACACTTCCTTTTTTAGGGCAACTTCCAAAGATAGCCATATTAGGGTTTTACCATTCTCTATGAAAATAGGAACCCGAACCCAATGATTAGGGAAGAGTGTACAGTACTCAATTTTATCAGTTGCTACATGTCTTCACCCATCATTGAATCTTCTAGACATAGCTCTTACGTGTCATAGGAATCAATCATAACCATTTCAACCATGATCTCCTTACACACAATTCAAGATGCTGACACATCAAGTGGAGTGACACATCAACATGCCAACTAGACATGTATAGTCACACTTAATTACATTATTTGCAAGAAATACATTTTACAAAATAAATAATAAGAATAGGAATTATCCAAGGTTAAGACACCTTATTCCTAACATTCTCCCACTTGTCAAACACCTTGTAAGAGTAACGTGAACATAACAGGAGTTAACCATTATAGGCCAAAAGGCCCATAGACTCTGAACACCATCTGAACTTCTCAGTGCCCATTGGTTTCATTAATGCATCTACAACATTCTTCATAGTATCTACCTTCTCCAAATTTACCTTTCCATCTTCCACCATATCTCTCACAAAGTGAAACTGCACATCAATGTGCTTCGTTCTGGCATGAAAAGTTGGATTCTTCACAAGGAAAATAGCACTCTGACTGTCACACCAAATAGTAATCTATTCTGCATCAACACCAACATTAGAACACAATCTCCTAAGCCAAATGGCTTCCTTACAAGCATGAGTAGCAGCCATGTACTTAGCTTTTGTAGTGGACAAAGAAACCATAGGTTTTCGCTTACTCATCCAACTGATAGCACCACCAAACATAGTGAACACATAAGCACCAGTGGATCTCCTACTGTCAATATCATCTACCCAATCTGAATCCACAAACCCATGAATACAAACTGAATGCGGAGATCCAAAAGAGTTACCATGGTAACATATAGAGTAATCTAATGTACCCCTCAAATATCTAAATACTCGCTTAGCTAAATCCCAATGTACCCGTCCAGGGTTAGCCATAAACTGACTCAAGACTCCCACTGCTTGGGCAATGTCTGGTCTAGTACAGACCATAGCATACATAAGACTGCCAACTACACTAGCATAAGGTACTCTACTCATGTCCTCCACCTCACTAGGAGATTTTGGACAATCATCTACAGATAACTTTGTTCCCATAGAAACAGGAACACATAGTGGTCTACAATTTGCCATGCTAAACCTATCCAACACAGACTTCACATACTTACTCTGACTCAACCAAAGCTTTCTGTTAGACCCATCTCTACTGATTTCCATACCCAAGATGTACCTTGCTACCCCAAGATATTTCATATCAAACTATGCTAATAACTGAGATTTAAAATCAGAAATCATACCCTTACCCTTCCCAAATAGCAACATATCATCAACATATAATGCAACAATATGAAGGTGACCATTTTCAACTCTAAAATAAACACAATGATCTGATTTCAATCTTACAAATCTAATTGATAGCACAAAGGAATCAAACTTAAGGTACCACATCCTAGGAGATTGCTTCAAACCATATAGAGATTTCTTTAATCTACAAACTAAGGATTCTTTACCTTTAACAATGCAGTGCTCAAGCTATGACATATAAATCTCTTCCTCCAAATCACCATGAAGGAAAGCTATCTTCACATCCATCTATTTTATCTCTAAATCATATGATGCAGCAGGAGATAACATAAATATAATGGATGTCAATTTTGCAACAGGAGATAATATTTCACCATAATCTATTCCCTCTATCTGTGAATACACCTTTGCAACCAATCTAGCTTTGTACCTTTCAACACTACCATCTACACAAAATTTCTTCTTGAACACCCATTTACAACCAATAGATTTTCTCCCTTTAGGCAAAGGTACAAGGTCCCAAGTATTGTTTTTCTCCAATGAAGCCATCTCATCATCCATAGCCTCAATCCAGGAACCTGCATCATCCATGCCCAAAGCCTCTTTCACAGATATAGGTTCATTAGTGTTAGTAATCAAAGAAAAAGCACAACTGGAATCTAACATAGAATAACCAAACCTTTTTGGTTACTTTCTTTCTCTCGTGGATCTCCTCAAGGTCTAAGATTGAGGTAGTTCTTCCTCTTCTTCTCAACTATCAGATCTGCTAGATCTCTCCTCATCATTAGGCCCAACATGGTCTCTCTATTCAGTCTTCTCAGGGGTAGGAGGCAAATGAACAACATCTTTTTCGTTTTCTTTTTCATCTAGTTGTATCACAATAGGAGAAGATGTTAGCTCTCTGAAAATAACATTTCTACTATACAACACCTTACTAGTCACAGGATCCCAAAGCTTGTATCCTTTCACACCAACACTATATTGGATGAAAATACATTTGACAGCTTTATTTTCCAACTTAGATCTTTTCTCCTTTGGAACATGTGCATAAGCTTCACAACCAAAAACATGAAAATTTCTAATTGAAGGCTTCTTACCAGACAACACCTCCATGGGTGTCTTACCAACAAGAGCTGATGTAGGAGATTTGTTAACCAGATAGCAAGTAGTGGCCACAGCTTTGGCCCAAAACCTTTGTTTTAAACCAGCTCCACTAAGCATACTCCTAGCCTTCTCCATTAGTATCTTGTTCATTCTCTCTGTAACTCCATTTTTCTATGGGGTATAAGGAGTTGTCTTATGCCTCTTGATACTTTGTTCTTTACAGAACTGGTCAAACTCTATTGAGCAAAACTCACCACCATTGTCAGTTCTCACACACTTAATCTTCTTACTAGTCAGATTCTCTACAAGAGTTTCAAATTCTTTGAACCAACTAAAGACTTGTGTCTTACTTTTAAGGAAATAAATCCAAGTCCTTCTACTATAATCATCTATGAAAGATACAAAAAATACAGACTTGGAGATTGAAGGAACTTTTACAGGACCAAATACATGAGAATGAATAAGATCCAAAACATCAGAAGATTTGTGAGAACTAGAGTAAAATTGAACATGATTTTGTTTACCATAGACACAGTGTTTGGAGAAGTTGAACTCAAGATTGCAATCATTTAACCCCTCAATGAGGTTTTTATTTTTCAGGGTTCTGAGACCCTTTTCACTAATGTGGCCAAATCTCATATGCCACAACATTTTCTTTTCTGTAGAAATCTTACATTCCAAAGTGTTTGCACTACCATCAGAACCAATAACCACAGACTTCTTCACTCCTTGTTTAGATGGTGAAGATGAAGAACTATTACATAGAGGAATACATGCATCTAGCTGAAATTAGGTACCTCTCCTAGTAGCCCTCGCAAGCACTATCGATCCTCTCATCATCTTGCATCCTTCTTTTGAAAAAAAAACCTGCACACCTACATCATTCAGCATACTTATAGATAATAGGTTTTGTGCCAAACCCAAAATGTGCATAACTCCGTTGATTCCCTTTACTCGTCCATTAGGAAATCTGATAGTGACCCTTCCGCATCCAACTATCTTTAGGTGAGAATCATCACCCAAGTACACCTTTCCACCATCGAACTCTTCATATTTTGAGAACCAGTTTCGATGAGAGGTCATGTGAAAAGAAGCACCTGAGTCTACCAACCACACATCATCAGATGCATGGGCTACCAAAGCTACAATAAAAGCATCTCCATCTTTTTGAGATTTTTTGGAAGCTGAATCTGAGCCTTTCTTCTTCTTCTTTGGTTCTTTGCAGTCCTTTCGGAAGTGCCTAGATTTATCACAGTTCCAACATTTTGCCTTGGACTTTCTAGGAGTCTTAGAACTCCCAAAGGATTTCGATCTACCCTTCTTTGACTTGTTTTCATTTTTCTTTCCTTTGTCATTAGATCTCCTATGAATAGCAAGGGCTTCCTTACATGAATCTAAAGTCTTTCTTCGCATCTCCTCAAATAGCAGTGAAGACACCACATCATCCATATAGAATGTGACTATAGTACTTTCGAGAACCATCAAAAGATGGTCCCATGAATCTGGCAAGGAACAAAGAAGGGTCATACATTGATCCTCCCCCTTGATCTTGGCACTGGATGATGCCAACTATGCAATCAATAAATTGAATGTGTTGAAATGATCAGTTACATATCCACCTTCATCCATTCTTAAAGATACAACTTCTTTCTTAGGAACAACTTATTCACCAGAGATTTGGCCTGATACACAGACCCAAGCTGTTTCCACAAAGAATTTTTAGTAGTCTCATCAAGAACATTCAAAAGAATGACATCTACTAGATAGAGTCTGATGAGACCCTTAGCCTTCCAATCCTTGATCTCCCAATCCTCTTGAGATATCACTACAGGTTTCACATCAAGTGAAGTAGCCTCCTATAGATTGTGGTCTTCAAGCATGTCTTCAACCTTGAGTTTCCACAACTCGAAATTAGTGCCATTAAATTTCTCCACCTCCACTCTACTGTATGAGGAACTTGCCATCTCAATCTGCAAATAAGATTCAGAATGCTCTAGAAAAAACTCGCACTCAACTTGAGATTAGCTCAAAAAACCCTACCCAACAACTAGGATCAAATTTGATCAGGCTTTGATACCACTTGTAAGGAAACTCAGGTGTGGAAACAGCTCCCTACACTAATCTCTAAAGGAAAGTATTGTGCAAATTCTTTTAAATCCTTACAATTTCAGATTTGTTAACTACATTAACAATGATATTGTAGCCATATACCATGCATGTAGAAAATAGAGAATGACATAATGATTTACCTTGGGGAAACCTTTCGGTAAAAACCCCAGCACTCCAAAACCTACACAGTGTATTAACCAAAACTATTACAGTTTACAATACACTTGCAATGCAAGTTCTTTCAGTAGATTTTTCATTTTTCTTCAAGAAAAATTGCAGCAGCATAAAATGTTACAACAATACACTTACTTCTCCTATCTTTGCAACCCTAAAAATGCTTATATCATGTGCTTCTTGTTTAGGGCAACTTCCAAAGATAGTCGTATTAAGGTTTTACCATTCTCTGAGAAAATACGAACCCGAACCCCACGATTGGGGAAGAGTGTATAGTACTCAATTTTAGCAGTTGCCACATGTCTTCACCCATCATTGAATCTTCTAGACATAGCTCTTACATGTCATAGGAATTCATCATAACTATTTCAGCCATGATCTCCTTACACACAATTCAAGATGCCGACACATCAACATGCCAACTAGACATGTACACTCACACTTAATTACATTATTTGCAAGAAATACATTTTACAAAACAAATAATAAGAATAGGAATTGTCCAACATTGAGACACCTTATTCCTAATAGGAAAATGCCTATGTGGCTTTGCACATTGTAATTTTGAAATTTGTAATTCCACATTGTTGGAGATGATAAGAAGCCCATTTTGTGTTCTTGCAAATTATTGTTGTTTCTTAGTTTATGATATGTGCTTGTGGTATTAAGGGGAGCAACCTTCATCATCGAGCTTGAAGGAAGCTTAGTTACTATTGTATAGTATTATGGACAAGATCACATTTGGTTTGGATATATCTATGAAAAGATCTACCAGTCTGAGCTACCACTAGTTCCTTGAAACTTTATGGGAAATTTTTGGGACTTGTGCCAAATTTTCTATAAGGGTAATAATGTAGTTGAAATACATACCATTTACATTGAAATCAAAGAGCATTGAAGACCTTGGAGTAGTTGTTGGAGTTTGAAGAGTTTACAATTTTATTTACAAAACCCTCACACGGCCATGCGAGCTACGTATTTTCCATAAACTTAAGAAATATTTTTCATTTATAGTAGCAAAGTAATAAACATGTATACTCCCAAGGTATTTAATGTTCTTGAAAGGAATGGATACAAATTCAAGAGTCATCCCTTTAAATCCACTGAAGAGGATCGAGAGGGTGTGTTCGGTTGGTGTTCTTCATGCTGAAGACATCATGGCTTATATACATAACAAAATTGAGTTTATAGGCACCATATAGATATATGATGAGATGTTAGGGTTATACAACATAGATCAAACCATAAGAGAAGAATGTAGGAAGCTGCATGGATTGCCAATAGTCAAATATATGGAGAGATTTAAATTTGATGAACTAGATTGGATCAAAATTGTGTTAAGTAGGATTCATGATGAATTCATATGGATTGGTGGAACCCCAACCAAAATCACCAAAGAATTATTGCATGAAATCACTAATTTACCAATGACAGGTAAAATTCCCATAGTAGCAAAGAATACTAGATTTGAAGTGGAGAAACTAATCAAAAGTAGATGGAACAAGAGAGCAATGATAGAAAATGAGATCACACAAGAAGATGTCAAACTTGTTGCAATGATATTGGGATACAAGTTTCAGTATAGTAGTAGGATAAATAGTGTATCAGCTAGTTTTGTAGATATGGCATATAAAATGGTAGTAGAATATGAAGAATATAACATGTGCGAGGTTCTAAGGTAGTAACTGATGGAGAATTTGGCATAGATAAAGAGAAACAAAACAAACACTTTAGATTTGGTTCTCTAATAATGTATATATTCATTCATGTTATTGGAATATTCCCTAACATGTATCTATGGAGATCAGATAGGTGCACTATGCGAATGATAAGTGACTTCTATAGAAGAAAGGATGGGCAGAACAGGTACACTGAAGTTGGAGGAATGATGAAACTCTTTCAGAAAAAAATGCATGAAAGGGAAAGGATCCCTTGGAGACTAGTCGATAAATATAAAAATGATATATGTTTTATGATGGAGATTCACAATACATTCTTTGAGGCAGTGGAACCTAGAAATTCATGGGCTATTATTATGGGTTATGAAGTAGACTACACCATTCTAGAACTTCACATTCAACATGTTCTACAGTCACCTAAATACCCCAATGTTCCAAGATGGGGTACATATGAAGAAAAGTACATAGTAGTTAGTGAAGAATTGGTAAAAGGGAGAAGGGAGAAGAAAGTTGAATCCCTTGTTCACAAAATAGTAGGAAAACATGACATCTCAAAAGAAGAAATGAAAACTATCAGGGAAAAGCTAGTAGAACTTGGGGAGAAATACAATATTCCCCTTCCTCAATCTAACATAGAGGCACCTAAAGTGCTTGAGGTTGAAGAAAAAGAAGAAGAGAAAGAATAAGATGATGGTCCTACACCTACTAGGAGAATGTTGGTAGGGGGCCAACATCCCTCGTCGGGTTTGCGACATGGCTTAACCGTGTCCTATGTCTTCTATAAGCCTAATGGTTGTTTTGGGCATTAACAAGTTGAGCTTTTGGTGCAACAAAAAACAATACTTATAATAAGTGGTATCAGAGCTTTGTCACATGTTCAAATCCATGCAGGCCATAATGAGTGACCTTGGGAGGGGGGTTGTTGTCAGTGGGCTAGTATCCCTTATAGGGTGTGTAAGATGGCTTAACCACCTCTTGTGTCTTCTATAAGACTATTGGTTGTATCGGACATCAACTTGTCAATCGTTTGATGCAATATAAACCACTACTTGTAATAAAGAACATTGTAGAGATAGGCAGCAAGAGCTGCTAAACAAGACCAAACTCCTCCCAAAGCTAGACCTAAGGCTGTGGCTAGTGGACCAGGAAAGAGAAGAAAAACACTTGAAATTCCTCCATCTTTTCATGAGAAGAGAAAGAAGATAAAGAGCACAGAATAATGCAAATAAATTAAGGAAGCTCAAATGATGGATAATGAGAAAACTGAGGAATAAAAGAAGAAAGAACAAGAAGATGATAAAGACAAGAAACTTGAAGTAGATAAAAGGAAAATAGAAGAGGATGAACAAAAGAAAGGTCAAGAAACACAAAGGAACCTATTCAAGAAATAAATATAGGCTCTAAAAAAGAAAGCAGTAAATGATGGTGAACCCTCTTCTATTGAAAAATATTTTCATAGATATGATGAGGAAGAGAAAAATAAAATAAAAGATATAGTTGTGGAATACATGCTCACCTTCAAAAAGATCCGAATTGAAATATAAGGTCAAGTAAGTAAGGACCTATTTGAAAGATTAGAAGGAAGGAAAAAAAGAGCCCTTAATGAGGATAACAAGATGAGATAGGATATTCTACTATAGAATATGCCTACGATGAGAGAGAATAAGATGGGAAATTGGCTTGAGAATCTAAGGCCAAAGTTAAGAACTAAAACTAGAATTATCAAGTTCATGGCCCAAAAGTATGAAGAGGTGGAATAGGAAACTCATGACAAGGTTGGAAATCTACTCCTAGAGGAGCGAACTGATCTTGGTAAGTCTAAAAATACACCAACCTCAGTAATAATCTCCATAGAGCCTATAAATATAGAAAAGGCTGAAGATCCAAAAGAAATAGAGGTAGTTGACACTGCCCAACCTAATTTCTTTATTAACAATGTTGTGATTTCACTTAACACACAACTAGATACATCTAATCCATTTCAGATGAATGAAACCCTAACCAATATTGACAAAGTAGTAAGAGATATTGAGCTACCAATTGAAAAAGTGTAGCAAGAAGAGAAGACACTAGAAAAAGCACAAATATCAGAATAAAAAGAGGAAGAAAAAGAAATATAGAAGGTAAAAGAATAGGAAAAGGAAAAAGAAACAGAGGTAGAAGAGGAACAAGAAAGTGAAAAAGAAATAGAAAAGCAAGAGGAACAACCAAAAGGATTGTCTATCACTCCTTTTGCTAAACGTAATTTGTTAGCAAGTGGTTGTAAATCACTTCCAACCAATTTAGTGAACATGGATGTTATAGACCTAATGCAATGGTCAGTACTTTCTTTTGCTAAAGAAAAAGAAAAATCAGACATGAAATATGATAAGACTTCAAAAATAATCCACCCGGCAACAAAGGAATTAAGTAAACTTTTGACTACACCTCTTGTACATAATGAGGATCCCATAAGTACTCTAGATAATGTTCTAAGTATAATAGAACAAAATTTTGATACTTTAGAAGATTAGCCAGAATAAAAGGGGTAGAAGACTTCAAGAGATTAAGGATGAAAGACACTCTAAATGAAATCAAAGATCATCTTAACACAATGAATACCACTAAAAAGGGAATAAAATATTGCCTTAAGGATGGACATGAGCTATTTAGAATTTGCATGACTTTACACAAGCATGTAAAGAATATATAAGATATTATAGCTCAAGATAAAGAAGTTTTGATAAAACTCTATGAGGATTTTGAAAATAAGAAAATATTGGATATAAATAAGAAGACAAACATGACAATGGACAAAATCCACACTCTCCAGCTAGAAAATGATAGAATTCGGAACAAATTTTCAGAGGTAAGAAGCTTCTTAACTCCAAAGCTTAGTGTCTTGGATAATACTTATGCAAATCTTTAGCTAGGACTGAAAATATTCCAAGAACTAATACCTAATGATGTAGAGGAGGCACACAAAGCTGAATTTGATCTAAATGGGCTAATTCAAGTTGTAGAAGCAATCAAGGCAGCTTGGGATGTAGATATGCAGATTTTGAAATCCAATTAGAGGGATGTGCTATAGGCAATTCAGTTGTGATCTTGAACAACTTCAATTGTTGTTGTTTTGGTAGCTATTTTAGACATTTTTGGCTCCCTTTTCCATTGATGTCAAAGGGCGAGAGATAGAGAAAAAATTTAATGTAAAATAAAAACATAAATAAAAGAAAGGTTTTCTCTGTAAGCTATGTGTCAAAAATTTGTGTTGCATTCATGTCAATATTTCCTTTTACATTTCTATCTTGATATTGCATTTAGTCATTTTTTTACTAAGTGTTTCCATCAATGCCAAAGGGGGAGATTATTGGCAAGTGGTCAACACATGCACACATATGAACATGTAGGCACATGAACATATGGAATGTTTTCATTTATGGTGACACTTATCAGATTTATGATAACAAATTTTGGATATCATGAATATGTTTGTATGCAATTGGTGAAGGAAAAATGCCTAAGTCCACAAACTGTTCCTATGACCCTGTCTGGCAGAAAAATGTAGCGAACTTCCGAGGAGCTTCATTAAAGCATGTGATCTTGGTTACATGCTTGCAGGACCCAAGTAAATACATGTGTAAGGTCACACATCTTAATATTGAGGTATCAAAGAGATATGATCATTTGATTAGATGCAATGACAATAAAGAGAGTATAACTTGTTGGCGATCACTAAGGCTGACTTTGTGAATGATTGGAAAGTTAATTTTTGATGTGTTCTTGGATCTAAGGCAAACTAAGAATATTAGTGAAGCCTGCAATTACACATTAAATAATATGATATTTAGCTAGAGTAATGTCGACTAGCTTTTTAAATATACCTCTAACAAGGTATAAGTATACAGACACTTTTGTAAAAGTGAGTGATGATGATAATAGGAAAAAAGATGGGTGCAAATTGTGAAGGCATCTAAGAGACAGAGCAGAGATCAAGAGAAAGGAGAACAAGAGGAGTTATTCAAGGAATACTTTGTTAACTCTTTGTGGTCAGGACATCAGATTGGTTATAAGTGTTGTTGCACCTATTGTACACCCCTAGTAGGGTTTGATTGCCTCTAACAGGGATGAACTCTTAGTAGGGTCAATTCCTTAATTGGAATCACATTATAAAGACTACTAACAAGGTTTTTCCTTTAACCAAGACCTACCCATTATAATACTCGGCTCCTAATAGGACCATAATTCCTAATAGAGTTATTATACTTATAGTGCAAACATTTTTGGGTACCATCCCCACCGGGGTTTTTCCCTTAACAAGGTTTTCTTGAAAAAAAATATGGTATTATGAGTTCTCCTATGTTTGTTTATGTTGCATGGTTATTTATCTTATGTTATATCTTTATATGTTTTTTAAAGAAGATAAAGAAGTTTAAGAATTTATTAAGGCATTGTAACACTGATTCACCCCCCCCCCCCCTCTCTCTCCTCTTAGTGTTACCAAATCCTAACAAATCCATCTCAATAGGAGTCTTTGGGGTAAAACCTAGGTTATGCCCAAATAGACATTCAAATTTGGTTCCTTAGTCCACAACTTGTGAGCTAGAACCATGACGTATTCAATAGAAATAATGTTTCCCCCAAAGCTAGCAATCTGGATCAAGTCATCCGATATGAAAGAAATCTTAACAACAAAAGGGTAGAAGAACCCATCTTTAGCATTCACTTGAAGAAGGTGTGTCACATTAGTGCATATCATATTAATTCCTCTCCTTCCATCCAAAATGTATAAGGCAGGACCTCTACAAACTATAAAAGTACAAATCATGGCCTCATGATGAGGCATTATCCTCTAGTGCTATATTGTCCCCCCAAAATTTTAGCTATTCATAGAGGAGATGTGACTCCTCACCAAGGGAAGGGTCCCTATGTACTCCACTAGAAGCCTTTAGAAAGGCCCAACAAGCCCTATTTGGAACATGTCACCATCACAACCCACCATGCCTCTGGTCACCATAGATCCATGATCTCTACCAGCACAAGACAATGCATTTAAAATATATCCATAGATAGTATTCGTAGACTATTGTTAGTCCAAGTTACCCCTAATTAGAAAATAAAATAATTTAAAAAGATTTAGTCCAAATGATAAATAATCCTCTATGCCATTACTTGATTTAATAGTAAGATGTATACATATGAGTTGCAGTCAAATGCTTCTACAAATCAAGGATAGGTTATGAGCACCAGAAGATGAGCACATTCCAATAGTTATGCAGTTCTTGTGCACCCAACCCCAAGTACTAATTTTAAATGAGGCAAAACAATGATAACTAAAAGTTCATTAGTAATTTTCACAATACCAATAATCAATCAGTTTTTTTTTTCTTTTTAGTTCGTTGTTGATAAATTTTTACACTACTAAGAAATTTGTGCATATTTACAGGAACATTTATCCATAAATAGAGACAATTTTTTGCACGGGTTACCTTGTAGTCGGCAAGCCAAAACAAAGTCTAAGAAACAGTCCACATCACACAAACCATTCAATCCAACGCATAGATCTGAAACTAGGGAACATGGAGCACTGACATACCACCACGATCGCACAGAAGGATAAGGAGCAGTAAAACTAGGCCAAGTCAATTGTGTAACAGTAATCATAACTATAGGCACAAGACACCCAAGCTACAGTGCCCACTTGCAACGACTAACACTTTATAAACCTATGCACTAGTGTAAACTTATCACAAACTGTGTCCTTGGACAAATTTGTTAGGGCATAAGGGTTTCTAGACCGTCAAAACACACGAAAATGCGAAAACCTTCGCAAGAGAGGGGATCCTCATAAGCACAATAGTATTCTGATGAGAAAAGAGTTATACAAGACACTAGCCCTTGGGCAACCAAACAACAACCAGATTGGAGCTTCCACAAAAGGTGGAGAAGGCACTGAACAGAGACCCAAATCTGCCCAACATAAAAAACGTTGACTTTCAGACATAGCCAATCCAAAACTACCACTGCCAAAGCACACGCACAACCATCTAGGTCTCCACCATTGTCATCAGATAAAACCATAGTACCACCACCTCCTATGTTTACTCAAAGTTTTGAATTCAATATTAAGAATAAATTTTGAACTTTAAACTAACAACCTTACACTTCGTATCACAGAAGAAAATGTGAGGTACAGTAGCTAAAAATACAGACTACCGATATTTTTGATAACAAAGTATTTAGGAGTTATGTTCTCAAAATCTTACTATTGACGCATTAGAAATCCCTCAAATTAGAAATTTCTTAAATTTTGCTATGATTATACAGATCTCTACAATAAATTATCACACTTATTAAGGAATCGACAATCTTGAATAACAAATACTACTGTTCTATACATGGACGTCCTAAAAAATGTAGAAAGTAACCAGAGAATAAGGAATTATTAAATGTACATAGTGAAAAACGCAGTCAAACCTGGGGATCCACTCCATTTTTGGCCGCCAAATGAAATACTGTATTGTGAAAAAGGTCATGGTCACGGCTTATCAATTCCACTACTTTTTCCACCTCTTTGTTTCCCAGTAGATTTCTTACTATCTGAATTTGATTATATTCCACAGCGAAATATAAAATAGATTTATGATCTGAACTACGAATTTCGAGACAGTCTGGCATTTTGTCTTGAAATAGAGTGATTATGTCCCAACGGCCTTTTATGGCAGCTACATGAACAACGCACCTTCCAAACTTATCCTTTTCTGTCACTAAGTCATTATGCCAACCATCATCATTTAGTATTGCGTCTACAATCTCAACATATCCTACTTTCACGGCTGCAAACAAATGGGCGGTCGCACCTGTATCCATTTCAACCCAACTTATTCCACGGAACCTCTAAACTTGTTATCTACTTAAAATTGAAAAAACAATTTGTAATTTTACCTAAAATTTCTCTCTGGGTTGCCTCTTCAAAGCATCGGAACAATTTCGTTACTAAAACTGTTTTATTTGATTTCGCTTCCAACAAAAGTTTGACAGTTTCCAAGTGGCCGAACTTGGAAGCTATAATCAGAGGCGTCTCTCCAAACTTATTGTTCTTCTCTGCAGGACTCTTTCTGCGGTGAAGAAGAATTCTGACAACATCTGGATTGCCACATTTAGCAGCTTCGTGGAGTGGGGTATTGTCATCCTTGTTTTGAGCACTAACCAAAGATGGTTTGATTCGAACAATCCAGTCAACGATATCTTGACGGCCTTCGCTTGCAGCAATATGAAGAGCACTATCTCCTTCGAAAGTAACGTCGTCTATAACATGGGAGAACTGCCGATGAAAAGCTTCATAGTTTGTAAGTGAAGAGAACTGCCAAGGAGTTCTCAAAGCAAGAAAGAGCTCCTTATTCATCATATTGCCCTTTTTTCCTGCTTTCATATGGTATGATATGATCCACACAAAATAATCCTCATCTGTACAGTTCACAATATTATCAGGGATGCCGATGAAGCACGGATGGACTACCGTCCATTCCGGTAATTATCAGGGATGCTGATGAAGATTTTTGCTATGGTAGCCGACAGCTGTAGTCTTTTCATCTGGACAGGGCGGGCAACCTCCTCTTGTATTTCACATTGAAAATGAAAATATAAACCACTCACAAAAAGAGTGTAAACAAAAGCGAAAATTACTATTTAGAATCTAGCGTATAACATTCATCAAGCTACTCGGCATAAAACCTTATCTATAAAAGCTAGGACAGAGTTTCAAACATAAAACTCCAAACTGATTCCAATTATTTTCCAATACCACCGTGCATTCAACGTGTCATAAATTATTTGTACCCCACCTCCGGATTTTACGTATTTTACCCGGGATGAATGCCAAAGGTAACAGTTACTTCCAGCGGAGGTTGGACTAAGATCGCGATATTTTCGGAATCAATTATCAGTTCATGTTATGACACGACTCTATAATAATGAAATTAAATTATATCTATAGTTAAAGATATTCATAATATCTTTCAATATAGTTTGTTTTGAAAGAAATGATAATTCTATTTCTTCTTTTCGATTTTATTTTTTTAGCTCTATTTTCCAAAGCAACAGCTTTATATGATCGTTATGATTTATGGTTATATATGTTTGCAATGATAACTATTATTAGTACTTCCACTTAGGTTAAACAAGTACTATTTAACATTTTATAGATTGTTAAGCTTAACGAATAATTAAAACTAATTGTATGAACCAATAACAATTTAATATAATTTATAATAAATTTTATATTTTTTATAGTATGAAATTTTTTTATTTCATATCTATTATATATTAATAAATTTAAATTAAAAATTATATTTTACAAATTTATTTGTAGTTTATAATATTTATTTTTACAAAATATTACAATTTTTTGAATTAACTATAAGGATATCAAAAATCAAAATAGAGCAAGAGTATATCAGGAGAGGCCCAACCTCAACCACACGAGTTTACGAAGAGTAAGAGAGTTAGATACAAAGCATAAAGGAACAAATTAAGATAAAATATCATTGTGATCCTCAACTTAGGCAGTCCAACCCCCAGGGCCCTTCATCCAGACAATATTTTTCTTGTCCCGAATTTGGGATAGCATGGAGATTTGTTGATCGGTAGCATTCATGTTTTGGTTAACTTCCTTGGTGAGATTCTTCAGCATTTCTTCAAAATTGGCAAAGTTGTCTATGTGGCTTCTCCAGTCATATCCATCCTTAAACTCATACATGAACATGGTGGAGCACCCAGCTTGAAGAAATCTACTAAGTTTCTTTCTATCCAGAGTCATGTTCATGTTCACCTGTGAGGAAATTTTGAAAGATGTGAGTTCTCGAAAAAACTCAGTAAGGGGCCTAGGGGAGTCTTGATACCTTTCTTTGTTCCCACACTTTCAAATCTGCCAAAGAATGTTAGAAGATAACATGTTCCAGAAAATATTCATATCATTTTTAACACCATCGATATAACCAGTAACAATTTCAAAGATATTAACAGAAAAAGGTTAATTGATACCAAACATACGCCAAATACTTTTGGCAAAAGAGCAGTCAAAGAAGATATGTCTACTAGTTTCCAAAAGACTACAAAATCTACAGACAACATCATTATTAAGATATTACAATTTAAATAAAAAATATGTGATATTATAATATATATTGATTTTATTTAAATTAAAATTTATTAAATTAATATTTAATTTTATTATCATAGTCTTATTTCAAAAAAATTATTTAAAAATTATTACAAAATTAATAGCACAAATTAAAATATTAAATTTTTTAACTATGTGAAATATAATATTTATATTAAAATATTATGAATATATGTTAATTATCAATTCTTTATTAAAATTAATGATCATAATATATATTAATTTAATAGTTCTACATGTTTTTCCTAGTGTTTCACTTTGAGTTAAACTAAAATGACAAGTAGAATTATCAAAATAATTTCATGATATTATTAATTGTAGCTCAATTTTAAAATAATTATTTTTTATTATTAAATAGAATTATACTTTATAAAATATAATTTATTTATTATTATTTTAATTATATATTTCACATTATAATTACATTTGATTACTTTTAATTAAAAGGCAAGTACTAGCCACTACGTGGCACTTGTTTCTATGGTGATAATTTTTTTGTCTTTTAATTATACCCACTAAATTGATATGACAATTATTTCTATATTGAAAGAAGTTTTCTTTAAAAATTACTTACAATTGTCATTTTTTTAATATATCTATTTATAGATAATAAATATTGATTCTACATTAGTATATCCATTTTCCTTATTTTAGAATTAAATTAGAACTAAAATTTCATCTCTCTTATTATTCATGTTTACTCAAAAACAATAAATCAATATCTAGTATCTAGTGTTTGTACTCATAATCAATAATTTTATTTCATGTTTCCTTATGTCTTATAAAAGAAACACCATCCTTGTTGGTATATAATGTGATCCATTCTTATATTTTCAAGATCTTTCTTTTGCATCTGGATAGGTTGTCAAGAACATGCCCAACAGTATAAGCTTTGTAATCTCTACACATCATATAGAAGGTTATCATTTTTACTCTCTAGCCTTGAGACAACCTCCTCCAGTACAAATATAATGCTTAACTACTTGTCTTGTGAGTTTATAATATAAAGTCATGGCTTAGTAAAATATAATAATTTAAATAAACCATGCTTTTACACTTAAAATATACTATACTACATACTAATCAAGAATTACATTTCAAACCAAAACTAATAAGTAGGTTTCTAGGGTTTATATTATGTTTATTTGACTTTGTTATACATTAAAAATAAAATCAAATCTTATGGAGGTACGCTATCTTTTATTTACTAATACAATTCAAAAGTAGTAATTATAGACATATTTTTACTCTTATTAGAAAATATAATTAGAACTATTAACATATATTACTATTTTTTTTAAGTTAATGAAAAATTATGAATCTAAACTATCTTTTGATTATGAGAATTGATCCTTTCTCTATTTCAATTTCAACCCTCCCACATAATGACCCCTCTTTCTACATTGGACCTTGTTGTTGACTTCGAGCCTATGGGGGAGGATACTTCTCCTACTACAAATATGGTTGTAGTGTCTATGTCTACTACTTGTGTTGGTGTTGAGGTTTCTTTCTTTGTCACTACTCAAGGAACTATTCAACTTAATATTGATTACTCTATTTAGTGATGATGTTTCATGTGGTGCTCCTATATGTTATCATCCTTTTACTAGTGCTTTTACTAGGAAGGGTTTCTTCTACAAGGTCCCCTCTCATCCTTCTGTTGGTGCTACTAGTTATTTTTGCCCATATTTCAACTAGATTTGATCCTCAAAGCTATCTCATTCTCCTTTAGTTGTTCAATTTCATCCTAATGATGGCTCACAAAGTGCAACCCAAAATACCAATGGAAAATTTCTCGCACAATTTAATTGAGAAAGAAATTACAAACTGCACACCCATGCTCATCTATTGTAGTAAAACTTGTAGGGTTCCTTTCAAGCTCAAACCCCTATGATAGTGGACTATGCCCCGACCTTTCCCAAGGTGGTCTTAGAAAAATAAGTGATTGACAATGAGACTTTTCTTGTCTAGATTGGACTTGGTCTAGAGGATTTTCTAATTCTAGACATCTCTACAAAATACAAATTTGTGGATCTCTTCAAAATTGCATCCTATAGTGAATAATAAGATATAAATTTACTCATGTTCAAGGATTATCTTCATCCTGAGTTTCACTTCTTCTTTTGATAGGGATTATTATCTTGGGATTGATGTCTATACACAGGTTATACACACCTTCTCTCTCTTTTCACTTAGATACCCTATTTTAACCCTCTTATGGATTCAGTTGATATTTTCACTATTTTGGTGAGGCTATCTTTGTTGACTAATAAAAACACTAAGAGGAGATTGAATTAGTATTCCCTTAAACATCATTAATTTATTAATTTGCAGATCCACATTGACATACTTAAATGAAACAAAGAGAAGACTTAATCAATAAAGAAACTAAAGTAGAAATACCATCAATAGCAACATACACGAGAAGGAATCAATTTATTTTTATCATGGAAACTCACTAGTGAAAAACCATCTAGAGGGTTAACACTCAATATATTATAACTAGTTATAATATATTAAAAAATGTGTCTATTACATGTCTCACTACAGGAGAGATCACTTCCCAGGAGAAATAAGTAAAAAAATAAATTGTTACAATATGATCTCTCATATGCATCATTTCAATTCACTTGAAGCTAAGTAAACAAAGTCTACACACTTCATTGGTTCTACACCTTGCATATGATGTCTATTTTAATCTATGATCACATATTACCACACCATGTTATATCTGTATTATCATTTAAAGTGATATATCATATATATACCACTATAATCATACTTCAAGTCGACTTTACATGCTTCAACAAAAAATTAAGCCATCTACCAAAATTATTCACACATTTCCTCCAGATACTTCATATGTTTCACCCAGGAAAGTTGGCCATGATGTAATGAAAATTAATGCCATCTAGAAACTACTTATTTCAATTAATTCTTAGTCTTATCTAAAAAATGCAATCCAAACTAAAATCCTTGGTGATTTGTATATATTCTGGTGAACTTTTCTATATTGTTAGACTAAACTTTGGAACCTTAGTTCTTTTCTTCTATAGATTCACATCATGTATTTACTTGAATATCATTACATATAGTATATATATGCATACTAGAAAAACCATAGAGCCATATTTGTAATAGAGGATAAATATAGAATTTCCAAAGTAATTACAAAATAAGTAAAAAATAAACTTATATTCAAGAAACAATATGTTTACATTATTGAAAACTTTTATATTCTATACACCAAATTAACCTTCTATTATTACCAACAAAATAATCAATAAAAACTCCTACAATATTCTTATTTTTCATTAATTGAAACATGCTAAAAAGAGCAATTCTCCTAAAAAAAACATTCCAAAAAATTTGTACTTTCAAAAATATTCTCCATCAAAAACTACTCCCACCTATTCCATTAAGGAAAAAAGCGTATCAAAAAGATACCTTTAGATAGCTCCCCCTATCACCCATAATGTTATCTAGGCGAAATAGATTAAAAAAAAACTTAGTTATCTTTTGAGTAAAGATATCTTTGTACTTATCCTTACGTTCAAGGAGTAGCAAATTCCAAGAACATAGAGAAGATAAAATCAATATACATTGACTATTGAAATACGCAAGCAAATCAATAACATGAACCAAGTCATGTAACACACTAAGACTTAATTGACCTTCCTCAGAATCTTTTAGTTGGGGAAATTGTTCCATATTTACTTCAGTTATCTCCTTAATGATAACAACTTTTTTGATGAAGTCATCTCTTTTTTTTTAACATGAGATAATTCCAACTATAATGTGTTGATTTTTCTTCTTTTAACACCATCTTTTTCCTTATATGTCAAATGGTTGAGAATATTTGTCTAGTTCAAACTCAATTGAGTCAATCTTAGGTTTGTGATTCCCTGTAGAAGTAGGCTACTTGAGATTATAGTAGTAGATCTTAGAAACAACTCCAACACATTTCGTCATTGTTGGTGTGATTAATTATTCATCTAATTACACTTTACTTAATATTACTTAGAATAATACTTATATAGTAGTTTTCAATTGAGGAACTTGGATTTTTGCACTTTTAGTTGCACATGATGTAGGAGAAATTATGCTTTAGGTGGTGATGGTTGCTACCAATTTATACATTATGTGTTGTCTCCACCTTTAGTGCACTTATCATTTATTATCCTCACATTGTTTCACATATTTTCACATACTTTATTGTACAATCATGGATGATCCACCTTATCTAGGTGATAAGTTATCTCTTGCATATCTCCTAGTTATCATGTCTTGCCTATTTAAGTAGGCACATCTACATTGTACTCATTGATTACCCACGATAATTTAGTTATTGCATATTGACGAGAATTAGTTTATTCTTGCTCATCTCATCTCTTTTTCTATTGTGATATCCATTGGCCTCTAGATCTTAGGTTTTTATTTCTATAATCTAAGTAAATTCTTGCATGGTATTAGAGTAATTCTTATATGGTATCTTTGATGTCCCTATTTTGGAAAAAGATTTGATAATAAAAATCATTAAATAACAATATTTTAATAAATAAATAACAGTATTAAAAGTATATTGTAATCATAATAGAAGCAAATATATAATAATAAAAAATTAAATATGAAATAAATGAAAAAATAATAATTAAATATAATATTAATAAAATTAATAAAATGTCAACAATGACATGTTGTGATGGTTAAGTTGTTGTATTGTTGTTCTCACCGTCAAGATTGAAATATTATTAGGGATGAGGTCCCCCACTTTTAACCTCACCAATTCATAGCTTTGAGTCAAAGTGCTTACCCCTCTTTATTTTTTTTCTAAATTAATAAAATAACTTAATATAATAAATAGATATTAAATTAATAAACAGATAACAAAAATTAAATAATGATTTAAATTCCTCCCATATTCTTATTGACACATCATTCTTTATTCTTGTCTTCTATGAGAGCAAAACTCAGTCACCATTATCATTGTCATTTATATTTCTAGAAAAGAAACCAAGGTCCGCTTCTTATTGGATCAAAAGATGTGTAAATTAAATGACATGCGTGTCAACATCTTCTGAGGCATAAATTGAACTATACTCATTATAAATATCAAAATTGTAGCACAATGTTTTTAAAGCACATTGTGTTAATAAATATAACGTTTACTATGTAGTTGATGATTCTCATTTATAGGAATGAACATATGCTATCATATGGAAAAGAATAAATTTTAACTTGGTAAGGGTTCCCTTTTTTGAACTTTAACAGTTCTGCGTCAATGTTGAAATAGGGAATAAGGGATAAAATTTCTTTTATCTCATTTGGATTTTGAGAAAATATTTTTGACCCGTTGATACAAGCCAACCCATTCAATCCTATCCTGACTTTGCTAAAATTTCTTGCTGGAAATTTTCTCTTCA
This sequence comes from Chamaecyparis obtusa, assembly GCA_027943335.1. NCBI lineage: Eukaryota > Viridiplantae > Streptophyta > Pinopsida > Cupressales > Cupressaceae > Chamaecyparis > Chamaecyparis obtusa. The sequence continues at coordinate 1,380 of BSBK01014644.1, read as the reverse complement.
ACCCCATCTTCGTCACTGCTGATTTCGACAACTTTCATGGACGTGTGTGAGAAATCGCATACATTTGTTCCATGCAAGATAAATCGGGAAAATCCAAAAAGTGCGTGAATAAAAATATGTAAAAACAGATGTTTGAATCACATAAACAAAAAGATAATAGACAACCAAAAAGAGAATATATATGATTTTATAGAAAAATAACATATCCATCTTCTAAATCCTTACAATTTTAGGACCATAACTAAATTATAATTAACATTTAAGTTCAAGGTAACATTTGTTTTCAACGCTACGATAAATATTTATTAAACCATTGTAATATCATATATATTGATGATGATGAGAATATTCATAGTGTGTCAATAACATTATTCAAGACAAGAAAACAATAATGACCATTAGTTATATCATAGTAATATCAAACAAATAAATTATAATGAAAATATTCATCATTTCAAAAAAATAATTCAAAATAAGAAAACCATTCTCTGGCACCGGCATGCAGGTGTTCTCGCCCCACCACTCATAACATGAAATCAATGTTGAAGTCTTTAATTGCACAAACCCCTTCCATTGTTATATATGAGGCCTATGTTTCGATCTTATATAGCTAGGGAAGAGGAACTTTCAGTTGCTACATCTCCACCATAATGATTAAAGTACAGTAGAAGTTACATAAGATCATTACAGACACTCTACCGCCCATACTTTAAGATCAATATTTTTCTGAACACACATGGACCACATTGTTGATGTTAATTTCCAAAAAGACATAGAAAAGATAAAAAGATAAAAATGTATTATTCAATCCACATTGGAAAGACATGAGCATCGAATCTAGCTAAGGATAGCACATAGTCAACACTACAATAACCAGTAAACACTTAATTGAGATATTACTATCAGGATTCAATTGTGTAGTTTTTTGAGTCAAACTCATTGACCCATGATTCATGAGTAGTGGTTCACACAAAACCCATCTCTCATGAGAATGAATGGAGCACTTAGCACTCATTGGATCTAGGTGATGCTCACAGAGGTGAAGCATCGGGACTTCTCGGGAGGTCACCCATCCCATTACTACTCCAACTTGAGCGCGCTTAACTATGAAGTTTCCTCCATTGTTAAACCCACTCTACTTGCATCCTCATTTGCAAAACCTTCACCAAGTGTTGCGCCTTATGAATCATTCATTGGGTGAACCCACAATACTGGGTTACAGTTTTTCGAAGGAAGGAATCTATCCCAAAAAGCATTTTCGACAAAAAAATATTTATCCACTTTCGAAAGAAACTAGCTTCAACTTTCGATCGTAAGTACTAAACTTACGATTGAGAGTCCTTAAACAGAGGACTTTCGATCGTAAGTAACTTTCGATCG
>BSBK01014643.1:2500-30651 GCA_027943335.1 Chamaecyparis obtusa | reverse complement strand
GATTCGAATTGGGCAAGTCAAGTGAGATTCTGTCCAATCCTCTAGGAAGATTAGGTTGGGCTAGGGAAATTGGCCTAAGTGCTAACTCCCCTTCTCCACCATTGAGACATAATGAGGGCACGCTCATCTTGTCAAGCCAGGGAAGTTGATGTCTAGTACCTGCAACCTACATAAAACCACTGCATGTACTTGTGCATATATAAACATAATAGCAGACAATGGTAGGGATGGCTGGGACATGTGGACCTGACTCAATGCAGGTAACTATGTCTCCTCCACTACCATACATGCACATCAAACAGAAAAGAAGACATACATGAGAACAAACACGATACCATACACATGTGGGTATGGGGTAACTACCATATATGAATAATCATCTAAATTACATCAATTAATACATGCATATGAAACATCATATAAAATCAATCACATAATGTTTTGTTCCAGTTCAAACATGATAATTAACCTCCAAAGCATAATCGTCAAATAACACACCACAATATAAATATAACATATGTCTAGTCTAATCAACTAAAGTAAAATAGTATCAGCTAAAACATAGTCTCAATAGTAATAAGCTGCGAGGGGTATTACATCCTACCCCCCTAGGACTAGGCTTAGTCCTGGAAGCCTACAAATAGATAAGGATAGGCATCCCGCAATTGAGATGCATCCTCCCAAGTAGCTATGGTCTCATCATTTGGGTCCCATTGGACCCTGGCCTATGGAATAATGTAGCCTCTGAGTGTGATATCTCAAAGCTCCAGAATGCGTACCAGCTCCAAAGCCAGCTGTTCATCCTCGACCTGTAGTGCATTCCAATCAAGGACATGGGTCACATCTGGAATATATTTCCTAAGAACATAAACATGGAATACATCATGTATGTGAGATAGGCTAGGTGGCAATGCAAGATGGTAAGCAACTAGACCTATCGTCTCCAAAATCTCAAATGGTCCAACAAATCAAGGCGCCAATTTAGAACCCTTTCCATAATGGATTGGGCTCTTCCTTAGGTGCACTCTCAAGAACACTTTATCTCCAATTGAAAACTAAATATCTATCCTATGGGCATCTACATATTTCTTCTATCTAGCATTCAGATTAGGCTGAGTGAAAATGTACTGTAGATTGTGATGGTCAGTATGAAGCTCAAATCGGTGTCCCAATAAAAAGTGTCTCCATCAGACCAAAGCATGGACTACTGCTGCTAGCTCAAGATCATCCATGGGATAGTTCAACTCATGATCCTTGAGTTTTCAAGACTCATAAGCAATCACCCATCCTTCCTACATGAGGACTGCTCCAATACCCTCCAACAAAGCATCTGTACAAACCACAAAATCATCTATGGGATCAGGTACTGAAAGAATAGGTGCACTAGTCAACTTATGCTTGAGGGTTCTGAATGCCTCTTCACACTTCTCAAACCAAATGAACTTCTTTCCCTTTCTCTATAATGAGGTGATGGGATAAGAAACTCTAGAGAAGTTCTCTACAAACTTACGATAATATCCTATCAAACCCATGAAACTATGAACCTCTGACACATTTTTAGGTGCCGGCCAATCAACTATAGCCTGAATCTTTGTGGGATCCACTGAAACACCATCACCCGAGATCACGTGGCCCAAGTACTGAATCTCTATCTTGAAGAATTCACACTCGGCTGGATTAGCATACGACTGATTCTCTCTAAGGCACTACAATACCAACCAAAGATGCTCTTCGTGTTCCTCCATGGATTTATAATAAACCAAAAATACCATCCAAGAAGACAACAATGAAGTGATCAAGATACTTATGAAATACCCCATTCATCAAACTCATGAATACAGATGGAGCATTCGTCAAGCCAAATGGTACCACTATGAACTCATAGTGACCATAACATTTTTGAAAAGCTATCTTGTCGATGTCCTCCTCTCTAATGCACAACTGATGATAACCTGACTTGAGATCTATTTTAGAGAACACCCTTGCACCTTTCACCTAATCAAAGAGATCATCAATCCATGGAAAAAGATACCTATTCTTGACTGTTACTTTGTTCAACTATCTGTAATCAATGCACAGTCATAATGAACCATCCTTCTTTTTAACAAAGATAACTGGAGCTCCCCAAGGTTAAACACTAGGCTTGATACATCCCTTAGCCAACAATTCTTCCAATTGTAGCTTCAACTCACTCAGCTCCTATATAGTCATCCTATATGGAGCTCTAGATATAGGCACTACTCCTAGAATAAGATCAATATGAAAATTGATATCCCACTTTGGTGGCATACTCGGAATCTCATCTGGAAAGTGATGCAGGAGCATCCTGGGTGTAAGAGCAATCTTGCATCACCCAAAAATATTTCTATTTTTTTTTTGAATTCAATAAGGGCTATTTTGTGCAGAGCTGCTATTTATGGAAAGTTACTATTTTTGGTAATTTTCGTATGTGCTCAGAATGATCTGATTTCTTTCTTGGAGGTTGATTTTGGTCATATAAGTCTACCAGTAAAGTTTCATTACCAGATCAAGTGTATATTGGAAGATATTGAAGATTTTCGGTATTGGCAGCAGGGTACAGAAACTTTGAACTCAGTTTTGAAGACTTTAGAGGCCCCGGATGAGGTTGAAAATTTGAGTGACGGGCGCTTGCGCGGATCAAGCCTGTAGAGAGCTTCGTGGCATTTCCGAAATGGGGTTATAGTAGCCGAGCGGGTCAACTGGTGATGACTTATGGTCTTCGGAAGTTGGGCCACCTGAAATGGCGAAAAATAATTTTCTTCAAAATTTCTGTTCGGGTTTCAAAGGTTATCTTGAGCCGACTATGATGTAATAAAATGTAAAATAAAATAATTCTAAGTTTGGTCGGCCTTATTGGCTAAAATTCTGGAACCTTCCCAGGCGGTGGATAATTGCCTATATAAGGAAGGCTGTTTTATTGTCTTAGGCAGTTCAGAATAGTTCTGGGTAGTAGATCTGGGTAATAATTCGAGGCTTTGTCCTACAGAATATTGTAAGGGAATGCCCATGGGGCTTTGCATATTGTAATTCTGAAAGTTTGTAATTCCACATTTGTGGAGATAATAAGAAGCCAATTTTCTGTTCTTGCATATTGTTGTTGTTTCTCTATTTCAGTTATGCGTTTGTGGTATTAAGGGGAGCACCCTTCATCAAGTGGTATCAAAGCAGGGGTTCTTGAGTGTGTAAGCAGATCACCGACTATGAGGCAGTTTGCACCAGGACCGTGGTTAGGGTTTCAGCGCGCATCGCGAAAATGCCTCCACGAAGAGAACGTGGCGGAAGACCTGGTGTTGTGACACCTGAGGTTAGAGAGTTGCAGAGACAAGTGCGAGCATTGCAAGAAGAGATTCGTAGAGGAATGAATCTTAATGTCAGAGACGAAAGTGAGGATGAAACCGAAGAAGAATATCAAGAAGGAGAAGTTGAAATTGTGAACCATGAGGAAGAAAGACTTTTTCGGGTGATTTCCAAGATTGGGAAAAGACCTAAGATTGAGGTTCCTACATTTTCTGGAAATCTTAACCCAGAGGAATTGATCGACTGGATCAATGAATGTGAGGAATATTTTGAGTATGAAGATGTTGAGGATCCTGATAGGGTCAAATTTGCGAAGGCCAGACTGAAAGTCATGCGAAGATCTGGTGGCAAGAAATTCAATTGGAGCGAAATAGAAGAGGGGAAGATAAAATCACAAGATGGGATCAGATGGTGGATAAATTGAAGCGACAGTTCATTCCTGTTGATTATGAGCTTGATCTACTAAAGAAAATGCAAAGTTTGAAGCAAGCAGGAAGATCTGTTTAGGAGTATACAGAGGAGTTCTATCGACTCCTCATCAGAACAGGCCATGCAGAAGCTGATAAGGAGAAAGTTGCCCGATACCTTAATGGGTTAAGGCCAAGCATTCAGGAGGAGTTGAATCTGGTTCGAATGAATAGTATTGAGGAGGCATACCAATTTTCCCTAAAAGTAGAGGAAAAGTTGAACAAGAAGTTCGAGAGCAGACAAAATGGAAGAGGTCGTGGTGGACGATCTGGTGGACGGTCATATGGTGGCCGAAATGAAGATCCGAAAAAGAAGGATGAGGCTAGTAGCAATCAGAATCAGCGAGGAAATAATTCCAATCGCTTCCAGGATCAGAATAATAGAGATCAGAGAGGAAGAGGAAGAGGACAAGGATCTGGAAGAGGTGGCTTCCGTGGAACATGTTTTCACTATGGAGAAGAAGGTCATAGGGCATTTGAATGTCCTCAGCGCCAAGGCAGAACAGACAGGAGAAATGAAGGCCAGGCCAGGGTTGCACATGTAGATGAAGATGCCAGATCATCAAATTTTGAAGATGCTGAAAGAGGAGAAACATTGATTAATAGAAGAGTCCTGTTGAGTGGTGAGAATGAACCTGAGCAAAGGAGGAGCCTGTTTCGCACCAGGTGCAAGTGTGAAGGTAAATGTTGTGATGTGATTATTGATAGTGGAAGCACTGACAATTTGGTGTCAGAAGAGATGGTGACAAAGTTGAAGCTCAAGAGATAGAAACACCCACATCCATATCGGATTGCCTGGGTACAGGATGACCACAGGGTCATGGTCAATGAACAATGCCTAGTGAAGTTCAAGATTGGCGGATACCAAGATGAGGTATTGTGTGATATCATATCTATGGATGCATGTCATATGTTGTTGGGTAGACCATGGCAGTTTGACAGATGTGTTGTACATGATGGTCGTGCGAATACCTATTCCCTGACAAAGGATGGAGTGCGACATAAGCTAAAACCATTGAAGGAGACTGAAGAAAAGGTATGTGGTAATGCAAGGATAACTTTTGTTGATGGAAGAAATTTCCTAGATGGTATGAGGCATGAGCATGTATGTTTTGCTTTAATTTCAAAAGCTGGTAAAGAGGAAGTAGAAGATGTTCCTGTAGAAGTTGCAGATTTGTTGAATGAGTTTCAGGATATTGTATCTGATAATGTGCCTGATGGATTACCACCAGTCAGGAAGATCAGTCATCAGATGGACTTGATCCCAGGAGCGAGTTTGCCAAATAAGGCAGCACACAGAATGACACCTGCAGAAAGTGAGGAGTTGAACAGACAAGTACACGAACTGTTACAGAAAGGATTGATCCATGAGAGTCTGAGTCCCTGTGCTGTACCAGCAGTATTAGCACCAAAGAAGAATGGAGAATGGAGGATGTGTACAGATTCTAGGGCAATAAACAAGATCACAATCAAGTACAGGTTTCCATTGCCACGAATGGATGATATTATGGACTGTTTGAGTGGAGCTGTATATTTTTCAAAGATAGATCTGAAGAGTGGATATCATCAGATTCAGATCAGAGAAGGAGATGAATAGAAGACTGCCTTCAAGACAAAGGAAGGACTGTATGAGTGGTTAGTCATGCCTTTTGGGCTAACCAATGCACCGAGCACTTTCATGCGGCTCATGAACGAGGTTCTGAAAGAATTTTTGGGTAAGTTTGTCATTGTTTACCTAGATGATATTTTGATCTTTAGTAAGACATTGGATGAGCATATGATGCATATTCGTATGGTATTTGAGAAGTTGAGAGAAGAGAAATTGCTGATTAATTTGAAGAAGTGCAGTTTTGTGAAGAAAGAGTTAGTGTATTTGGGGTTTGTAGTTTCAGGAGAAGGTCTAAAAATGGACCCAGAGAAGGTACAGGCTATCCTTGAATGGCCTACTCCAAAGAGTGCTACTGAGGTAAGATCTTTTCATGGTCTAGCTAGCTTTTACAGAAAGTTTATCAGAAATTTTAGCAGTATTTGTGGACCCTTGACTGAAACAATGAGAGGGGATAGAAAAGAGTTTAAGTGGACTAATGGGGCAGAAAAGAGTTTTCAATTGTTGAAACGAAAAGTTACAGAACAACCTGTTTTAGCACTTCCAGATTTTAATAAGGTGTTTCAAGTAGATTGTGATGCTAGTGGTACTACAATAGGAGCTGTTATGAGCCAAGAAGGTAAACCTGTTGATTATTTCAGTGAGAAGTTAAATGATGCCAAGAGGAAATATTCTGTTTATGATCAAGAATTTTATGCTATAGTTCAGGCATTAAAGAAGTGGAGACATTATCTACTTCCTAAGGAGTTTGTTTTGTATACTGATCATCAAGCTTTGCAATATTTGAATAGTCAAGGAAAGTTGAATCAGAGGCATTTGAAATGGGTTGAGTTTTTGCAGAGTTATACATTTGTTTTGAAACACAGGAGTGGAAAGTCTAATAGGGTTGCAGATGCTCTTAGCAGAAGGAAACTATTACTGACAGAAATGCAGATTGAAGTGGTTGGGTTCAAGGAACTCAAGAATTTGTATCCAGAGGATCCTGATTTTGGTGAAGCCTGGAAAGCTTGTACAGAACCTGTTACTCTAGACAGGACGAAATGGTTGGATTTCATCATCCAGGATGATATGCTATTCAGAGGGAGTCAGTTGTGCATTCCACGAAGTTCTATGAGGGAGAATCTAATCAAGGAGAAGCATAGCGGAGGATTGGCTGGACATTTTGGGCATGATAAAACCCTTGGTTTGGTTAGTGAGAATTATTATTGGCCACAGTTGCAGGAAGATGTGAAGAAGTTTGTACAGAGTTGCAGAGTATGTCAGATGGCGAAAGGAGTGAAGGAGAATACAGGGTTGTATCAGCCATTACCTGTACCAGAGAAGCCTTGGGAGGATATCAGCATGGACTTTGTTCTTGGTTTACCGAGGACTCAGCGGGGACATGATTCGATTTTTGTGGTGGTTGACAGATTTTTGAAGATGGTACATTTCATTCCCTGCAAGAAGACTAATGATGCTATTCATGTAGCCGAATTATTTTTCAGAGAAGTAGTGAGACTTCATGGTTTGCCAAAGACCATAGTTTCAGATCGGGACACTAAGTTTGTTGGATATTTCTGGCGTACATTGTAGAAGAAGTTGAAGACAGATTTGAAGTTCAGTTCATCACATCACCCACAGACTGATGGACAGACAGAGGTGGTGAATAGGAGTTTGGGAAATTTGCTGAGATGTTTGGTTGGAGATAAGCCAACAGGATGGGATTTGATTTTACCATAGGCAGAATTTGCATACAATAATTCTGTCAACAGGAGCACTGGTAAATCACCATTCCAGATTATATATGGAAGTAGTCCAAGAAATGCATCTGAGTTGAGAAAGATAGATAAAGGAGAAATAAGTAGTGCTGAGGCTGAGGATTTTGCAGAACATTTGAAGAACATCCATGGGGAGGTGAGGACGCATATTACCAAGATGAACGCACAGTATAAGGCTAAGGCAGATGAGAAAAGGAGGCATAAGGAATTTTAGGTTGGTGATGAAGTCATGGTTCATTTGCGGAAGGAGCGGTTTCCAGTTGGTACATATAACAAGTTGAAAATGAAGAAGTTTGGACCATGTAAGATACTGAAGAAGCATGATTTAGGAAATGCATATGAGGTAGAATTGCTTAGTGAGCTGAATATTTCATCAGTGTTTAACATTTCAGATTTGACAGAGTATCATGAAGGAGGTGTTGAGGATGAGGTTGCAGCAGCACAGTGGAGTATTCCAGCAACCAGTTCAGATATCAAGGAGATTGAAGACATACTGGACAGTCGTGTTGGCAGAAGCACAAGGAACAGGACATATGAAGAGTATTTGGTCAAATGGAAAGGATGACCTATTGAAGATTCATCATGGCTGACAAAGGAGGAGGTTAGCCGTCTTGGTTTTCCTCTGCACACTTGAGTCGTGACAGGGTCACTTCTCAAATTACCCCGGGTGTCTGATGGAGGAGCATCCTGGGTGTAAGAGCAATCTTGCATCACCCAAAAATATTTCTATTTTTTTTTTGAATTCAATAAGGGCTATTTTGTGCAGAGCTGCTATTTATGGAAAGTTACTATTTTTGGTAATTTTCGTATGTGCTCAGAATGATCTGATTTCTTTCTTGGAGGTTGATTTTGGTCATATAAGTCTGCCAGTAAAGTTTCATTGCCAGATCAAGTGTATATTGGAAGATATTGAAGATTTTTGGTATTGGCAGTAGGGTACAGAAACTTTGAACTCAGTTTTGAAGGCTTTAGAGGCCCCGGATGAGGTCAAAAATTTGGGTGATGGGCGCTTCATGGCGTTTCTGAAATGGGGTTATAGTAGCCGAGCGGGTCAACTGGTGATGACTTATGGTCTTCGGAAGTTGGGCCACTTGAAATGGCAAAAAATAATTTTCTTCAAAATTTCTGTTTGGGTTTCAAAGGTTATCTTGAGCCGACTATGATGTAATAAAATGTAAAATAAAATAATTCTAAGTTTGGTCGGCCTTATTGGCTAAAATTCTGGAACCTTCCCAGGCGGTGGATAATTGCCTATATAAGGAAGGCTGTTTTATTGTCTTAGGCAGTTCAGAATAGTTCTGGGTAGTAGATCTGGGTAATAATTCGAGGCTTTGTCCTACAGAATATTATAAGGGAATGCCCATGGGGCTTTGCATATTGTAATTCTGAAAGTTTGTAATTTCACATTTGTGGAGATAATAAGAAGCCAATTTTCTGTTCTTGCATATTGTTGTTGTTTCTCTATTTCAGTTATGCATTTGTGGTATTAAGGGGAGCACCCTTCATCAGAAAGACATCAATGAATTCCTATAGCACAGGGTGATCAAGAGACTTCTTCTCACCATCCTCATCCTCAAACTCACTCAAAGACACTGCAAACACTTGGCATCCCTTTCTCATGCTTCGCTTCATTTGCATGGAAAAAATCATAGGAAGAGAAATAGGATGTTGAATGCCTCTAATCTCAATGTTTTTACCCCGATCATCCCTACATTTAATGATCTTCTATCTACAATCAATAGTAGCTCCATGGGATTCCAACAAATCCATGCCTAAAACAACATCATATGATCCCAATGGAATTATGTGAAGATCAACTGAAGTGCTAATGCTACCCAAATCTACCGAACAATGTTAGACTATGGTGTTTTTGTTCACCTTTTCCCCTAAAGCTAGTTCCACTTGCCAACCTATGTCTTTCTTTACTGCCACTAGTCCACATCTCTCTACTACAAATGGAGATATAAAAGAATCTGTAGATGCAGAATCAAATAAGATAGAAACATCAATACCTCAGATAGCACCAGATGACTCAATAACTATGCCTTGGTGCTCTACCTGATGGTGGTCTACTACTGCAAGCACTCTGTGAGATCTACCTGAATCCCCAATCATAGGCTCAGATGGTGCGGGTCTCTACCCTGAGTAACGTGAACCACGCTGCGAGCAATTGACTGCAAAGTGCCCAAACTATCCACAAGAGAAACAACCTGTGCCTCTACCATAACCCCTTCCTGCTGAGGGTGCACTGGACTAATTGAAACTGCCTCTACTACTACCCAGATGTGAGCTCTACACTGACTGTGTGGGCTAAGAAGGCTGGTTGTGCTTGAAGTGCTAGCTATTATGAAACTTTCTAGAATTGGAAGTTGTACCACTCTGATCAGGGGGTTTTGAACTTTGCTGACTTTGATTTTGATTGCCCTTAGAGAAGTGTGATGGCTTCTTGAAACTAGTGTTACCTTGTGACTATTTACCCTTGAAATCTGATGTGCCACCACCACTTGTCTACCCACCATGTTTGCCTTGAAATTTAATCTCTGTGAGTATAGCTTTTGTTACTGCTTCTCTAAGGGTCTTGGGCTCTAAGACCTTCACTTCCCCTCCAATATGGGCATTAAGCCCCCTAATAAAATGCTGAATCATGAGGGGTGATTCACTACTATAACTAGCATACTGTTTCAGCTCAAAGAACTTCTGCTCATACTCCTGTATGGTCATATTCCTGTATCTCAGGTAATGATACTCATCCGCACGGTCCTGTTTCCACTGATCTGATAAAAACTGATCTCTAAAGCTCTCAAGGAACAACTCCCATGTAACTGTATCTATGGTGATTCCTAATTTACTCTCTTCTATCCTCCACCATGATGATGCTGTATCTATCAGTTACAGGATAGCATATCTAGCTTTTACATTGCTAGCAAATGGGTACATGGAGAAGTACCTATCTAAACCAATGAGCCATGTATCAGCCTCAAACCTGGTACCTATGCCATCAAATGGAAGCTTTGACATTCTAAATAGGTCCTTCATCTGACTTTCCATAGCGGCATCATACTCTACTGGTACAACCTATCTAAGGAGAGTCCTCTCCCTCTCTTTGACCTAATCTCCCTGATAACCTCTATTCTGCAAAGGTGGTAACCTCTCAAGAATGGCCTGTAAAATCTATCTGGTGTCTAATTCCTTTGTGCCATCCAGGTGGCTATCACTCTAATTTCTACTATGTCTCTGAGCACTATCCTGATCAACTAAGAAAGAGGGTGTGTCCACTCTACCTCTACCTCTACCTCTACTTCTACCTCGGCCACCTCTCACACCTCTACCTAGCCCACGGGCTCTAGTCACAGGAGGCATGTTTCCTGCAACCATAGCATTAGGACAAAACATTTAAGCCTATATATACATTAAGTATATCACATTTGAAACCATAAAGAAACCACATGAGAACATAGTTTAAGCAAGTTTTGTTTCAGTTTAAGTTTTCATGAGAGTTAAAGATTTCCACAAACAAGTTGTTTTGATGTCTAAGTTTGGTTTTAACATGTTTACCTAGTAAGACCTAATGGGTACACATATTATTCCCAGAGTTCCCAGTGTAGAACTCATGCTCTGATACCAGATTAACGCCCCACCAGGGAACCCAAGAGAATTACACTAAAGTTATGCTAAGTTATAAAGCAATTTTTTTTTTTGTTTACTAAAGTTAACATGCACATTGAACATAGAGTCACAATGGTTTACATTCATGATTTTGAATAAAAACATCATTTCATTTTCATTCTCAAGGGTCCCTGACGTAGTATTACGTTGTCTAACAACCACTACACTAACATGATTCAATGCTAAAGAACATTAAGGTACATAATGAAAGAAAGTTCATTTCTCTAAATCAAATTACATTACATCATATGATCACCTACATCCACTACACATGTCATAGGGTATGTGGTGATATTTAATACAATTAAATTTATCAAATACAACATGGATCCACACAAGGATCAATAATAACCCAAATAAAATCTCCTACAAGTACAAGATAACATCTTATAGAAGCTGGTACATAAATCTACAACAATGGTGGTACTCTGGTCCAAGTAACAATCAGGTGATGGAGGTTATCCACAATAGTCTCAATGGAGAAATACACTACATCCCGACCATGTGGAACCCAGAGGTCCACCCCACCATGCTAGGGAGATAACACCAGGCCCACACATATACTAAGGACCAATCCCAAACATCACCTAGAAAGATTTCTCTAGAAAAAGAGGGTATATGGGTTACAGAGGCACTGACCTATGTAGGATATCTATGGTGTGAGTAGGAAGGTGTCATCATGTAGATCCACCCTTGAGTTTAGTCCTGAAGGTTCCTCACTGAACCGATGGCACTCAAGTGATCATACGTGGTATCGATATCTCTCATGAAGACAAGTATATTGATGATCCACCCTTGAGATTAGTCATGAAGGTTCCTCACTGAACCGATGACACTCAAGGCATGGGTGAAGTATCACAAATTATGTTTTTAATTTTCTCCTAACTAGATCAATTTTTATAATGTTATCACTGGAATTAAGAAAATTGTCAATGGATGATCCATCAGCCACTTGTGGGCCTCGACGATCCATTGCAAGCCACCCCCTACATCGCATCTAGATAACCTACCCTAGTCTCTCAATAATACCCATCCTGGTTTGTGGCCACTTCTATTATATTAAGTTCCAAGTAACAGATAAACAAGTAAACATATTCCCATTTCAAAACATAAATCCACTTGGCCACTAATTCAAATTTAATCCACCAGGAGGAAATATTAACAAAGATCAGTTTGACATCCCAATCCAAATCTCACATTGAAACATCACAAAATCAAACAACAATAGATTAGAGATATGCAAATCATCATTAACATCAACAATCATAAAGATCAAATTACATCCATGACACATACCTGACCTCTGGATTTCAGCCCCTAGTTGGTCATCTAATTGTTGGCATTAAGCAGAATTGCCACTAGTGACAACACTTATTTGCATTCTGGATGCAAACCGAGCAGACAGTGCAAACTGAGTAGACAGTGCAAACCGAGCAGACAGTGCAAACCGAGCAGACAGTGCAAACCGAGCAGACAGTGCAAACCGAGTAGATAGTGCAAACCGAGCAGACAGTGCAAACCAAGCAGACAGTGAAAACCGAGCAGACAGTGCAAACCGAGCAGACAGTGCAAACCGAGTAGACAGTGCAAACCGAGCAGACAGTGCAAACTGAGCAGACAGTGCAAACCGAGCAGACAGTGGAAACCGACCAAGTTAGTACAAACTGATCAGGACAATGTAAACCGAGTAACATCTTGTCTACCGAGTCACCAATGCTTACCGAGTTCAATACCTACCGAGTGATCAGTATGAACCGTGCCTTCACTTCTACCGAGTGCATGACGATGCCGAGTAATGCAGTGGACGCCGAGTATCAGAAAGTCACCGAGTCAGTTTGAAGGAACCGTGTAACCATATTTGGGCCGACTTAGTAGCACTTATGTTTATTTGTCAAGCTGACTGTATAATTGTAATTGTAATTAATTGTTTGAGAGTTGTATATAAACAATGTTGTAGAAATAAAAGATGATATACAAGTAAAAAAAAAGTAAGAAAAAAAAATATAAAGCAGAATATATGTGAAAGAGTAAGAAAGGCAGAAATAAGCGAATTGCAGAAGGCTTCAGAAGTTTAAGGTACAGCAAAGACAAATTCATCACAGAAGGTGATCAGTACATCAGCGAATCTCATTCAAGCAATCCAGTTGCAAAGCAGAGATCTACTGTTTCATTCTAACAGGTGAATCAGTACTAAATCCTTTAACCGGGTAGACTTAACAGTCTTTGTATAAATCTCTTTACCGAGTGCATACTTCACTGTATGTTTGTAAATCCTTTAACAAGGTGGATTTAGCAATCCTTATTGCTCCTAACAGGGCAGATCATCAGAAGTGATCAAATTGTAAGCCTTAAGCGGCCAACTTTATTCTGCAGTATTAAAGCTTTGTGGGTTTCATCCCCACCCCAGTTTTACTTTCTTTTGGAAGGTTTCTGGGTAACCAAATCTATGTGTCATTATTGTGAATGCTTTTAAGTTTCATGCTTTCTATATGCAAAGGTTAAAAAGTAAAATACATGTTAAAATTGTAAGAAAATTTGGAGTTACTGATTCACCCCTCCCCTCTCAGTAACTTGGTTAATTCTTGAATATTTCCAACAATTGGTATCAGAGCTGCATTGGTTCTCAAGACAAAGCTTAACTAGCTTGAGCAAAGATCCAGGACAATGGAGGTATTCAAACTGAACAAGGTGATTGAAAATGAAAAGCTAGATCTGGAAACTGCCATAGCTAAACTCAAAGAAGCAAAAGAACATCTTTCCCAATCCTTAAGAAGAAGGAAGGAACTTGCAAATCAGATGAATGATCAGAATTACATTGAAGAAAATATTGAAGATCTTCTTCCCTCAAACAACTCAGATGAAGAAAACAATGCTATCAAAGAACTCCTAGAAAAGAATGGGTCTCTGCAGGAAGAAGTGAGAAAATTGAAAAGAGAACAAGAACTACACTCTACAAGATTCTGTGAGATCTTGGAACAGAAAAACAAGTTGAAAGATGAATTAGATGGAAGAAACATTAAAGTCCAAAACAAAACCCTTCAGCTAGAAAATCTAATTGATCAGATCTCTCATACAAATGAAGAAATTCTAAATCTAAGATCAGAAATAGAAAACACAAGAGAAGAACTAAGATCTGAAAAGGAAATCAATCTAAGATTGATGGATGACCTAAACGCTGAAAAACAAATCAATGAAGGAATGCTGAAAAGTCAAGAAGACTTGAATCAGCTGTATGAAGGAAATCTTCATAGGCAAAAAGGAAAAGCAGGACTTGGATACAAAGAAGAAGGCGAATCCTCTAAGCAAGGTACTAAAAGAAATCAAAAACCTACTTGTAATCATTGTGGTAAAATAGGACATACTTCAAATAAATGTTGGAACAATGAAAAAGAAGAATTCAATGGAAAATGTTATAGCTGCAATCAACCTGGTCACAAAGCAAATGAATGCAGGGAAAAACCTAGATTCAGAGGTAATTGTCACAAGTGCAACAAACAAGGTCACAAGGCATCCGAATGCAGATCCAAGACATTTAATCCAGCAGAACAAATTGTTAAAGCAATGTTTGGATGGGACTACAACACCTGGTGTAGATGTCATTACTGTGGAGAATATGGACACATTGGCATGAATTGCATAAAACATCATCTAAGGAAAAGAGACACTACAGTAAGATGTTTCAAATGCACTAAACTTGGTCACATAGCCAGAAACTGCATGATTGCTAGTGAAATTGAAGAAGGAAAGAAGAATGAAGCAACTAAGGTCAGGAAACAGGTGAGACAAAAATGGATTCCTAAAGCTACCGAGCAATCCAGTCCAAGTAATGGAATGGATGGCTCTACCGACTCAGATTAAATTTCCAAGGAAGCACTGGAACTGTACTCTCATAGATCAATCTCAAGCAGTTCCAGAACCGAAATTAAAAGAAAAGTCTAAATCAGCATGCAAGATGCAGTGAGATCACAGGGAGGTCGGTATAGTCTTCACCGAGCAAGGTCGGTATAGTCTTCACTGAGCAAGGTCGGTATAGTCTTCACCGAGCAAGGTCGGTATAGTTTTCACCAAGCAAGGTCGGTATAGTCTTCACCGAGCAAGGTCGGTACCTGTCTTTACCGAGCGAGGTCGGAGCATTATGAATTCTCAAAGTTCACCGAGTTGCGAAGTCTTTTCCGAGCAATTAATTCTTAGTGGGTGACAGTCTGTCAGAATTCCTACCCTAATTTGAAATGAGCATTAATGACAGAATTGTAAACAAAAAGCAAGTAATCGAACTCATTCTTCACCGCGAATCTTTAAGCACTTTGAGAGCAGAAAATTTCAAGAGCATCCCGGCGATTTAATACTCTTGCGAAAGGAATTTTCTGTGAGCTACCATGGCATCATCCAGCACTTCAACGAAGAAAGGATCTGATATGTTAGTTCAAGGGGAGTGGAAAGCACCAGATTTTAAGATCGTGCCCGCAATTGCTGCAACCCTAGATCCAAACGGAGCTCAATCTCAGATTCCTCCTAAGGTACTACTTATCAACGATATCCGTAATCATTTTAACTGTTCAATTCAAGAAATGGGAAACCTAGAACTAGACATTGTGCGTGAGGAACTATGTGTGGATGGTATTCTGAAACCTGAGCACAAACATCTGGAAGATAAGGGTTTAGTCCACATTGCACATCTTCCTCGAAACTTTCAAGATAAATGGGTTAGGTACATTCTCAGCCGAGTACATGATGGCAAGATTTGGCTTGAGCAACCTATTGAGATCACAAAGAAAATGATTCATCAAGTCACCGGTCTTCCCATGTTGAACAAAGCTAAAACTACCAAAACCCTAGGTCGGACGGAACTAGAAAAGAAAACCCTAGCCGAGTGGGATGGTAGAGGCATGAAAGTTAGCAGCATTACCGACGCTGAACTGAAGTTTGGTACACATATCATTGCACACAAGATCTACAGTTCTAGTCGATAGAACAGTGTCTCATGCGAAGCTGTTGACCTAGCATACAAAGTGGTCAAAAACAACTTGACATTTGACCTAGCAGACTTATTGTTGAAACAGTTCAACAAGAACATGGAAAGCATCAAAACTTCCAAAAACAATCCATGTAAGTTTGGATCCTTGTTAGTCTGTTTATTCTTCTATGTTCAAAAATTCTTCCCTTCAAAAGGAAAAGTTGTATGGAGAAAAGATGTGCCAGTACTTTATGAAATTAATGAATACATCACAGAAATGGGTGAAAACTTTGAAAGCATCATAGATAATTATTTTGAGTCTTTCAAAGAGAAAATGAATGACAGATTTCAGATTCCACAGAAGTTGGTGGAAGATTACAAAGATGACATCTGTTTTATGGTAGATTGTGATAATGTGTATATTCAAGCAGTTAAACCGAGAACTGTATATGTAAAACCTCTTCCTTATGAGGTAAATATTGATGAAACCAAGAACATTATTGAAGCACTTCTAAATCAGCCTGTCAATCCCAAAGCCCCATATTTTGGAACATATGATGAAGCTAAGATGAGAATTGAACTAAGCATAAAGCTTCCATAGGCGGTAAACAAAGGAAAGAAAAGGATAGCTAAAATGCAAATGATAACCGAGGAGAAAGAAGAAATAGGTGAAAAAGAAGAAGAAAAGGATGAGAAAACAGAGGAACCAGAACCTGTAAAGAAGAAAGGAAAAGTTTTTATCACTAAGGCATCTATGCCTCCCACTGCTGTGTTTACAAGGAGAAATACAAGAGGAAAGGCAGACAAGGCAGAAAAGGCAGATAAAGACATAGTATTCAAAAGGCCTCCTCTAACCCTTCAAGAAAAGCTCAAACTCTTCAGAGATGGATCAGGATCTGGAGTAAGTAACATAAAATCCCTGAGATATGAAACTAGATCGGAAGCAGAGCAGAAGGAAATAGAAGATGCTGTTGTTGAGAAGATGGGACAGTGGAAATACTCTCCTGAAGAAATTACCCCACAGGTTCTAGCAGTTCTATTGAATCCAATAAAAATGAGATGGAGCAATGCAAGGCAAACTGTAATAGACATATTTGATCAAAACCTGAGACAGTTGATGCCGAGCTTGAACAATGATGAAATAAAGAAGGCACTAAAAGAAAATGAAAATAAGATGACATTGAAGTTCAATACTTGTTTGATTTTGATCAACAATATTGAATTGGTTGTGAAGGCTGCAAAAGCCACATGGAAGAACATTTACCACCTTCACCAACCGAGCATTGAAACTGTAATAATTAAAGATATTGAAGATGACAGTGATGAGCAAGAAGAAGACACCGAGGTAGATGATACTGTAAGGATAGCAGCAGAAGTCATTGCATCCCTTCCTACCTCTCCAGTGAAAGTCTCTACATCCAGCCCAGAGACACCTTCAAGCATGGTTGTGACAACTTCTACATTTGTCCAATCATCCCTAGCAACATCAGAGGCAGCTACCATTTCTTCTACCGAGCTGCAGTCTCCTGTACCAGTAAGTTTTCCAGCTTTTGAATCTTCAAGTATTCTAAGTTCTCCAGTAGAAAGTATACCAGTGTCAATAGCCAGCCCTACTTTATCTACTGTCACTACTACAAAAGTATTAAGTACAGATAAGCCTAAGGCTCTACCGAGTATAAAATTTTTGGGTAAAAATATAGTTGAGAATATAGACCTAGATGAAGAGATAGAAATTCCTACATTAGATTTCGCAAATCTCTCAGTAGACCAGATGCAGAATATAGGTGAGATCCTCCAAAGGAAAGCAAAACAAAAGAAGCTTAAAGAGGAGAGAGACAAAGAGTATCAAATCATCAAGGATGCTAAGGACATTTTGTCTGATGCATTAGGCATTAAAGTAGACTCCTCCCAGCATGTTTTGTTACAATTGGCAGAAGCAGTTGAGAAATACAATGAGGACTCATCCGGGATAGAAAAGTTAGTTGAAAGAGCCGAGAAGAGATTCAACAATAAAGTGCTTGAGCACATTGCTCAGCACATAGCTATCAACCAAGTGGAATTGTCTTCAGTTTTGTCTAACATAGAGTCTATTTATTCGAATGCTACCTCTCTTTTGGCTAGACTATGCAATTTTGCCGAGTTCACAAAGGATGTCAAAGATAAAATGAATAAAATGGATGAGGATATGAAGATTAGCATACAGAAGCTGCAACTTGAACCAAGTTCAAGCTCTGCTCATCACATGAAAATTTCACATCTATCCAATATGCAGTCTGATCTATTGAAAGAAGACTCAAGGATCCGGTCCACACTGCTAGACATCCAACACATGATCCTTCCCATCATGAATACAATGTACAAGCACATTGAACATTCCAGAACATTGATTCATGACAATCAGTTCTCCATAGCAGATCACATGATTGAACTCTCTGCAGAAGTCCAAATTGCCATACAGACATGTAAGATTCTGCAAGAAAGTTGGGACAGAACCCTGGCACTAATAATGAAGGTACATTCTGATTTCTTATCAAATTTTGGATTCTCTCTGTAAATAACTTGTATATGCACCTTTGGCATTATCGTCAAAAAGGGGGAGATATGTATAGAAGGAGAGATATGTATACTGTATAGATTTGTATAAGAAACAATTAGCACATTGAAAGGGGGAGACAATGTATAAAGCCCTATAACAAAGACAAATTTTGAAAAATCAAAATAAAACTCAGCATGATTCGTGTATATAAATTTTGGCCAATAAGTGTTTTTGTCACTAATGCCAAAGGGGGAGATTGTTGGCATTAAGCAGAATTGCCACTAGTGACAACACTTATTTGCATTCTGGATGCAAACCGAGTAGACAGTGCAAACCGAGTAGACAGTGCAAACCGAGTAGACAGTGCAAATCGAGCAGACAGTGCAAACCGAGTAGACAGTGCAAACTGAGCAGACAGTGCAAACCGAGCAGACAGTGCAAACCGAGCAGACAGTGCAAACCGAGCAGACAGTGCAAACTGAGCAGACAGTGCAAACCGAGTAGACAGTGCAAACCGAGCAGACAGTGCAAACCGAGCAGACAGTGCAAACCGAGCAGATAGTGGAAACCGAGCAAGTTAGTACAAACCGATCAGGACAATGTAAACCGAGTAACATCTTGTCTACCGAGTCACCAATGCTTACCGAGTTCAATACCTACCGAGTGATTAGTATGAACCGTGACTTCACTTCTACCGAGTGCATGACGATGCCGAGTAATGCAGTGGACGCCGAGTATCAGAAAGTCACCGAGTCAGTTTGAAGGAACCGTGTAACCATATTTGGGCCGACTTAGTAGCACTTATGTTTATTTGTCAAGCCGACTGTATAATTGTAATTGTAATTAATTGTTTGAGAGTTGTATATAAACAATGTTGTAGAAATAAAAGATGATATACAAGTAAAAAAAAAGTAAGAAAAAAAAATATAAAGCAGAATATATGTGAAAGTTTAAGAAAGGTAGAAATAAGTGAATTGCAAAAGGCTTCAGAAGTTTAAGGTACAGCAAAGACAAATTCATCACAGAAGGTGATCAGTACATCAGCGAATCTCATTCAAGCAATCCAGTTGCAAAGCAGAGATCTACTGTTTCATTCTAACAAGTGAATCAGTACTAAATCCTTTAACCGGGTAGACTTAATAGTCTTTGTATAAATCTCTTTACCGAGTGCATACTTCACTGTATGTTTGTAAATCCTTTAACAAGGTGGATTTAGCAATCCTTATTGCCCCTAACAGGGCAAATCATCAGAAGTGATCAAATTGTAAGCCTTAACCGGCCAACTTTATTCTGCAGTATTAAAGCTTTGTGGGTTTCATCCCCACCCCAGTTTTACTTTCTTTTGGAAGGTTTCTGGGTAACCAAATCTATGTGTCATTATTGTGAATGCTTTTAAGTTTCATGCTTTCTGTATGCAAAGGTTAAAAAGTAAAATACATGTTAAAATTGTAAGAAAATTTGGAGTTACTGATTCACCCCTCCCCTCTCAGTAACTTGGTTAATTCCTGAATATTTCCAACACTAATCCCATATTCAAAACCACTACAACAATAGTAAATTGAACCTAC
Organism: Chamaecyparis obtusa; assembly: GCA_027943335.1. Taxonomy (NCBI): domain Eukaryota; kingdom Viridiplantae; phylum Streptophyta; class Pinopsida; order Cupressales; family Cupressaceae; genus Chamaecyparis; species Chamaecyparis obtusa. The sequence goes on along the minus strand of BSBK01014643.1, from coordinate 10,779 downwards.
ACAAACAATATACGTCGTAACAGAACATCATAACACAAGAATTAACATGTCGTAAGGTAAACCAAGACATAATGATCATATTTACAAGTAATTTTTCTCACACTAACTAATCCCACTAATTAGAATATCCACGTCTACCATAACATGACCATATTGTTAACACTAATATTGCCTACTATAGCTGGATTAATGAAAATGTTTCTTAACTAATGGAAAGATTACTAATCTCAGATACGCACTCCTAAAATACAATTAAAGGATAAAACAATAAGTTTACTAGTAATAATGCTATAACACCTATTGATAACATTCCATTGCCAAGGCTAAATTGATTACCAAAAACCATAATGAATTAACTAATAAGATTAAAAATAAGGGTTAATAAAAACATTCACATATGGAACAAATATCCCAAATTCAAATTTAAATAATATCTCCAATTTATAATGCTCAACTTTTAAAACAATTAAAAACATTGCTTAATGTTTAATAAAACATATCTTATTAAGTCCTAATCAAATTTACAATTACCCACCCCTAACACCTAGCAGTTAGGACCTACCTTCCATATCACCATGCAAAACAATATTAATAGGAGGAAAATAAAACATTTTAAAATCTCCCCACAAAGGGGCTGCGAATTCAAGGAGTGGATGTGACTTGGGGTGGAACCCACCAAATCCCAAGCACTCCCAAAAAAAAATGGCACCCAAGCAAGTCTCATGGCTTGAAGAGAGAACTCTAATTAATACCAAAGAAATGACACATGACCCCACTCCTAGGAAAGTGTTCACGTGAAGGCAAGTGGATGTTTGAATAAAAAAATTAATCCATGAAAAGGCATGGGCTAGAAACTCATGCCACTTTTTGCTTAGAGAATGCATCATCATTTATTGAGTACTTGGACAGTACTTCATGACATGGCATGGGTCAAGTGGAGATGGAGTAAAAAGGACAGTCAAACATTCATGAGAAAGTATGGAGTAAAGAGAGAATGACATGTGGCGAGGACTTGGGCTTTGGCCCACATAAAGTTAATTTCCTTTTTTTTTTTTGTTTGACATTTATTAGCTCTTTGAAGTCTGCAAAAATCTCTAAGTGGATGGAGTGAAAGGAAAGTAAGTGGAGTGTGGGAGAGAGATTGATTTGATGGCCTCCCTAATGCATTCAATTTGGTCAGTCCTCAAGAACCCATTTGCAATATTACTACGACATTGTTTATTTAATATTTTTTTGAATTTGTTTTGCAAGGCATGGAGTGGGTCCCACATTGTGTTGGAAGGGTAAAACTTGCATTGAATTTGAATATGTATTTGCTTATTTTAAAATACAATGTGGTTGAAAATATTATTAATTAATGACTGTATTTTTTTTGGAAAGTATGGGAATTCTTTTCCTCATACATTTTCCAAAAAGCTGGAAGTGCCAATTTTATTAAAAACTTAGTTTTATTTTTTTTGTTCTTGTTTCTCTGTTAGGACTTAGTTTATTTTTTTGATATCCCATGCAAAGGATGGTTTGTCTCCACATTTGATTACCAATGTGATTTACCAATCCTTTCAATTTCACAACAATTATGGGATCTATTGAATGAAAAATATGGCAACATTGGGCCAAGATGTAATTAAGTTCCATTGAGTTATGGATGAACACATTTTTCCTCTATCTCAAACTTGGATTCCCAAATGGTTGAATTAGAAAGTTTTGGTATGTTTGTGATGTTAAACTTCCACAATGAAAACTAAAACCTTCATTGATTTACTTGCCTCATATTATATTTTTGAAAATGAGTATAAGCTCTTGTTTGATGGATCGATTAAAACTAAATTAGAGCATATTGAGGGAGCTCAAAACTTACCTAGTTCAATAGACAGGCTGATGAAGTCCAGCCCCTCAACTGCTATCAGATTTGCTCCCACAAGCTCAGTCCCTTCTCCTCTTCTTTTCTTCTCTTCTCTCCAAGCTTCCTCTTCTCTCTCTATTTTCTTCCCTAAATTTTGCATATGGAAAAGAATAATAATGACCCCTTTTTCTTTCCAATCCCTCCCCATACCTCTATTAATTGCAGTTTCTCCTACATCCCATTATTTTATTCTTTTCCTAATGTGACATGGAATTTCATCTTATTACATTTTTATTTCTTTTTATTTCTATCCTTCATTTAAATTAGAATATGTCACTCTCATATTTTCAAATTATCCAATAAGTTGAATCTATAGACACGCTCACACACACACACACACACACACACACACACATATATATAAAATAAATGTATATATATATAATTAATAATGTTATTATTACAAGTGACATAAGGTATACCTATATATATCTAATCATATTTTATCATACTAATAACAATATACTTACTAATACATAACATAACATAAACTACTAACATGATTAACATATCAACCCACAAAGTTAAGATATGACACATGCAAGGGAAAAATTCTAGGATCAATATTGTGCTCAACAGGGAAAGTGTATCGAATTCATTTGGCTAAAATGGATTTGAATCGGGCAAGTCAAGTGAGATTCTATCCAATCCTCTAGGATGATTAGGTTGGGCTAGGAAAATTGGCCTAAGTGCTAACTCCCCTTCTCCACCATTGAGACATAATGAGGGCATGCTCATCCTGTCAAGCTAGGGAAGTCGATATCCGGTATTTGCAACCTGCATAAAACCACTACATGTACATGTGCATATATAAACATAATAGTAGATAATGGTAGGGATGGCTGGGACGTGTGGACCTGACTCAATGCAGGTAACTATGCCTCCTCCACTACCATACATGCACGTCAAATAGAAAAGAAGACATACATGAGAACAAACATGATACCATACACATGCGGGTATGGGGTAAGTACCAGATATGAATAATCATCTAAATTACAACAATTAATACATCCATATGAAACATCATATAAAATCCATTAGATAATGTTTTGTTCCAGTTCAAACATGATAATTAACCTCCAAAGCATAATCGTCAAATAACACACCACAATATAAATATAACATATGTCTAGTCTAATCAACTAAAGTAAAATAGTATTAGCTAAAACATAGTCTCAACAGTAATAAGTTGCGAGGGGTATTAAATAGCACAATGAAATTTCATAGAGAAACCTAGAGTAAGAAATATATCCTTAGCTTCATTCTGATTCCCATCATCTTCAAACTTCTTTCTCTGACTGAGAACTGTCCCTCTTAACTTCTCAAATTATTCTTCTTAGAAATTTCTTGAAATGACAGAAAACTCTCCCTCTTTGACAACACATGCCAAGACAATTTACATAGTTTTGGTAAATATCAATTTACCTTATGTACTGATTCATATGTAATGATTCCCTGACTATGTTGCATCAACTGATTGATCTTCAACATGTTCTAGTTGATGCATCACTAAAAATTTATTTAGTGAACCTCGGATAGGGGAGTGACCCCTAACTTGCCTCTTAGATACAAGAATGCATCCTTAGGTAGTGGCTTGGTGAAGATATCTGCAATTTGTTCTTTTGTATGAATATATTCCAATCTGATTTCCTTATCCTGCACCAATTCTCTGACAAAGTGATATTTAATTGCAATGTGCTTGGTTTTGGAATGCATTACTGGATTCTTTGAAATATTTATTGCACTTGTATTATCACAAAACATAACAACTGGTTCTTTGATCTCAACCTTCATGCCTTCCAAAAGATGTTTAAACCATATAATATTAGAGCAGTTTACTACTGCAGCAACATATTCTACTTCTGTTGTGGATTGGGATGTGTATTTTTTCTTTTTACTAGTCCAAGATACTAACCTCTTGCCAAGAAAGAATGCTCCACCACTTGTACTCTTTCTATCATCAATGTTTCCTGCCCAATCAGCATTAGTAAACACTTTTAAATCTAGATTGCCTCCAAATTTACACCACAAGCCATAATCTTCAGTTCCCCTTAAATACCTCAAGATTCTTTTGATTGCCATCATGTGATTTTCTCTGGGTTTAGTCGAGAATCTTGCCACTATACCAACTGCTAAGGCAATATCAGGCCTTGTGTGTACTACATACTATAATTTTCCAATCATTGATCTGTATAAGGTCTGATCTACTTCTTTTGAATCATCATCTTTGGTAAGCTTTAGTCCAGTACACATGGGTGTACCAACTTGTTTTGAATCTTCCATACCAAATTTCTTAAGTATTTCCCTGATATATTTAGATTGAGTAATGTAGATACCATTTTTATTCTGCTGTATCTGAAGTCCAACAAAGAATTTTATCTGACCAAACATAGACATTTCAAATTCTTTGTTCATATGCTCTAAAAATTATTTGCACTGATCATCATTTCCTGTAAACACAGTATCATCCAAAAATATTTCTGCCAAAACAATTTTGTTATCGGATCCTTCTTTGATGTATAAATTACTGTTGTCATTAGCTCTTTTGAAACTAATCTGAGTAAGATAGTTATGTAATCTTTCATACCATGCTCTAGGAGCTTGTTTCAGACCATACAATACTTTGTGTAATTTGCAAACCATATCACTTTTGTTTGGATCAATAAAACCTTCAGGTTGCTCAATGTAGACTTCTTCCTCAAGAATACCATTGAGAAAAGAAGATTTTATATCCATCTAATATACCTTAAATCCTTTATGTGCTGCATATGCAAGTAAAGTCCTCACACCTTCTAATCTTGCAACATGAGAAAAAGTCTCTCCATAATCTATTCCTTCTTCTTGAGAATATCCTTTACATACCAATCTTACTTTGTTTCTTGATACTTGACCATCCTCATTCAACTTATTTCTGAATACCCATTTTGTCCCTATTACATTTTTATCTTTAGGCCTAGGTACAAGAGTCCATGTCTTATTTTTCTCTATTTTCTCTATTTCTTCATTCATAGCCTCAATCCAACTTTCATTTTCTAATGCATCTTCGACATTTTTAGGTTCAAAATCAGCAAGTAAACATGTACCTTTTAGTTTACTTCTTGTCATATTACCATCTGATTTGTTTCCAATAATCTGATCTGGTTTATGATGCTTTTTGACATACTTGGCTAATACAAGTTCCTTGCTTCCTGAATGAGTTACATTGTCATCTTCTTCATTTTCAGGTTCAGATTGCTTGGGCTTAGTAGATACTTGTTCGGTAGCTTCAGACTGATACTCAGTACTTTGTGACTCAGTCTGAACTTCTTCTTGTGACTCGATTACTATACTGGGCTCGGTAGATGTAGTCTCCTTATATGTGTCTGGCAATGTATCAGGTTCAATGTAAACAAATTTTCTATAGCCCTCTTGTTCCTTTTTGCTTTCTTCTTCAGTCTTTTTTGCAAACTCATCAATTCTCACATGTGCACTTTCTATGATTTTGTGAGTAGACAAATTTAGACATCTATATGCCTTACTTTTGCAAGAATATCCCAAAAATATGCCTTCATCACCTTTTACATCAAAACTTCCTTTTCTAGATTCTTTTAAGATGTAACATTTACTACCAAATACTTTTAAGTAACTTACATTTGGTTTGTAGCCATACCATAGCCCATATGGAGTCTTGAATGTTTCTTTTCTCAACTGTACTCAGTTGAAGGTATGAACTGTAGTGCTGATAGCTTCCTTCCAGTATTTCATAGAAATGTTATTTTCAATCATTAGAGTCCTTGCACAGTCCATGATAGATCTGTTCCTTCTTTCGGCTATTCCATTCTGCTCAGGAGTTTTAGGGGCTGATACCTATCTTTTGATTCCTCTTTCAATGCAGAAATTATTGAATTCATGGGAGATGAATTCACCACCTCTATCTAATCTCAAGCATTTTATTCTTTTTCCTGTTTCCTTTTCTACTCTTGCTAAATACCATTTGAACTTCTCAAATGCTTCAAACTTTTCTCTTAAATACATAACAGTCATTATTCTAGAGTAATCATCAACAAAGAGAATAAAGAATTTTTCTCTGGTATAGCTCTCAATTCCAATAGGTCCACATAAATCACTATGCACAATTTCCAAAATATCTTCAGATTGATGGTTTTTACTTTTAAAACTAGACTTTCCCATTTTACCAATTTGACAATTCTTGCATAGACCAACATCAGGTTTCTTCAAAGTAGGAATACCTCTTACTTTCTTGAATTTTCTTATTTTCATCATGTTGTCAAAATTTACATGACATAACATTTTGTGCCATAACCAACTTTTTTCAATTTGAGCAATAAAACATGAGTAGTCACCAAGATCAAGATAAAATAGGTTACCTTTGGTTTGTTTCCCTGATCCTATCAGTTTTCCTTTGTCATCCAGTAGTCTCTTTGCCATTCATGAATTCAACCTTGAATCCAATGTTGATTAGATGTGCTACACTTAGAAGATTATGCTTTAGTCCTTCAACCCAATATGCCATTTATCACATATAAGTTCTTTGGTTAATGAAATTCGTCCCTTTCCTTTTATACAACAGGGTTCATTGTTTCCAAACCTTACATTACCACCATCAAAGTTTTCAAGTGTTCAAACTGGTCCTGTCACCAGTCATATGATGTGAACATCCACTATCTATAATCCATGTATCATTCTTTCTTATATGAGAGATAAGTGCCATCTCATCTTCATCATATCAGATTCATCTTTTACAGCAATGAAAACAATTTCTTCTTCTCTATCATCTGAGTCTTTAGCTAAAAAACATGTTTTCTTACCTTTATCCATGAATTGATTTGAAATTTTTCTTGCCATTGTACTTGTAATTTTTCTTCATATCTTTGCTTTGCTTGTTTGGATACCTAGCTGCAATATTACCAATTTCTTCACATGAAAACAGATCAAGGGAGTTTTACCTTTGTATTTTCCTCTGCCTCTTGAATTACTTCTTTGCAAGTATTGCTTCAATAACTTCAAGATCGCTATAAGAACTTTCCTCTGATTTTCTTCTCTTTCTAATTGGATTTTCTTCCCTTTCTTGAGTGAAAGTTTGACCTCAAAAGCTGATTCAATATTTTTAGAAGTTGGAACATAGTTGTCATAGTTATCCAGTTTCAAAGGCTGTCCAATCTTCAACTAAGGCATCCAAAGTTATATTGTGATTTTCTTCACATCTTCTTTCTTGAATAGCAGAAACTCTTATTGCATAAATAGGAAGTAATGTTCTACGAACCTTACTTATAACAGTTTCATCAATTTTTCCTCTAGAAGCTCTGATTGCACTAACACTTGTCTTGATCCTTTCAACATATTTTGCAATGTTTTCTTTCTCTCTCATTTTCATTTGATCAAACTGTCCTCTTAGGCTCTCTGCTTTGGCTCTCTCACATTGTCATCACCGCCATAGATTTTCTTCAGCTTGTTCCACATTTCATGAGCAGTTGTGCAGTCTTTGATTGCATCAAATTCTTCATAGTTAAGAGTTGATGTAATGTTTATCATCATAGTGTTATGGTTCTTCTTCTCTGCAATGTCTTCAACAGTTAATGTGCTAGTAGGATTTGTATATTCTTGATCAATATATTTTCATCCTGAATCACCAATGGAAGCCAGATGTAGTCTCATGAGACCTTGCCATGCTGAAAAGTTATTTCTATTAAGCCTTGAAATTTCTCTTTTGTAAGACATCTTGATCTTTAGCTTAGGTCCTTGAAACCCTTCCTGCAAGCACCAAAAGCTCTGATTACCAATTGTTGGAAATATAGATGTAGTAACTGAGAGGTGGGGTGAATCTGTTAACCACAAAAATATTACCACTGATCCCTTAAATATCTTAACAAATTATTTATTGTGCACTCGGTAAATATACAGAGAAATGTTTGAAACTTGATCCTTGAAGTGTGTAATAATTAAACTGTTCTTAAGCATTCATCATTGATTAACTTACATGAATAAAGAAAATAACATGAACACATGAGACACCAGATTTACCATGGAAACCCAATATGGGAAAAACCACCAATGTAACTAGTTACTATTTTTCACTCTTTTGAAGTGATGCCCGGTTAGAAGCCAACCTGGGTAAAAGGTTACAAAACACACTGTTAGGTGTGACCTTGTTAGAGGATTTAATCACCCCTGCTAGGAGTGGCCTTGTAAGAGGTCTTGAAACAATTCAATAGAACTGTCACCCTTGTTAAGAGGATTTACAAAATGGTTGTTAAACCAACTCGGTTAAGAGATTTTGATATCCTACTACAATTGCAAGAGAGTAACAATGAAATGACCTACAACTGAATTGCTGAATATAGATCTCTGTTCTGCTTCACTAGATCCTTACTGA
>BSBK01014642.1:0-32606 GCA_027943335.1 Chamaecyparis obtusa | reverse complement strand
GGTCGTGGGCAAAATATGATCGCTCGTTAAGTATTGCTCATGCATTGTGTTTGTTTGTAGAATTTGGTTGGGCAAAGGGGAGGGCTCCCACATTTCTATGCAAGAGAATGCCCAGATTTTGAGGTAGGGGTCGATAATCGATGTCTTGGAGCCACCGTTCTGCAGAGGGTGTGAGTATCTAGCTTCCATTTTGGGGAGCCCTTAAATCAATGTCTGGGTATGCACAGTTGTGAAGGTCGCAGAGAAGGAATGTATAAGGAGGCTACCTTTTGCAAGACCTCATACAAATGGCATTTAGGGATGGTCTTTTCCATGTTACGCGTTGTCTCTAATAGGCAGCTCCAACACCAAAGGCTATGGTAGACATCCCAACGATAAAGGGAAGAAGCATTCATCATTTCAGGTTACTTAACTTAGAATTCAACAGTTGGTGATTGGGCCTCTTTTTCTCCATGCAAGCTAGCGGTGTGTCATTTGTATTATGTTATGTGCCTAGATTTTGATGAGTGTACTTTGTATAAATGGAGATGTATTAAAAGACATTCCACCTGCGAAGCCTTTTCCTCGTGAAGTATATGGATGTGGGATACAATGCTCATGTGAATTTGTTGATGGTGGGAGGTATGAGGTTTTCTTCTCTATCCACTATTTCTTGTTAAGAATAGAATTTTGGCTTAAGGGAAGCGTTCTCTCTGTTAAAATTTTTTTGTCTCTATATTGGCACATTCTGCCTTCACTAAACTTTCCAGTATTATAACGCATTTTAGGAAGATCCTTTTGCTTCTTGGTTTGCAGCGACTTGAGAGGGGTATTGTGCTTGGTTGCATATTTTAATCCCTTTTTAGATATTTTAACTAATACCTTGATGTCTGTTTCCATCTCCATTTCATGGTGTTGTATCTCTAGTTTTGACGTGGACCGTGCTTTGCTCTCTTTCTTGTTTTGGGCCGTGTATGTAGAATTTGCAATCTTTATAAGTATTGTGTTCTTCTCACAATTCCCATTTTTGGCCTGTTGATGCAAAGGTAGCTAGAACTTGTCTGGTACATTTCCTTTCTGTTTGTGAGAGAAATAGATGTGCGTAGCGTTCTTGGATCAATGTTAATTTTTGTCTACTACAAATTTGGCTGACATGTAACAGTTGTCATTCTCCCTTTCAATATGAGTCGATTTGAGAAGTTGGTTTCTAGTAAATAGTAATTTATTGAAAGCTGGTTAATTTTGCACTGATAACCTTAATTATTTCTATTGTAGGTTTATCTACATTTAGGAGGTACCATCCCTCCCTGCACAAAAAAATCTGCCATTTCCTACTATGCTACTATTTTCATTTGAGGGTCTTCTAACATATTATGATTTGAATTTGGAAGAAAACAAGCAAAAAGTAGCTAGTTGTACCTGTAACTTTAAAAATAAAATATTTAAGGAGAGAAATCACTTTAGTAGGATTACAAAATTAAGGTTTCAACTTTTGTAATGATGAAACCACCCAAAGTGTCATCTTGATTTGTCAAAATAGAGAAATTAGACAGGAAAGAAGGTAAGGAATGTTTTGAGGTGGACGTTAATGAAAGAATTTACTGCATAAATTCAAGTGACATTGGTAGCTTACAATGCAAAGGTATTTTAAAGTAAACTCCACATAGTACTGGGTATCTGCAGAGGACCTTAGGGTTGGTTTCACCTTATAGTATTTGACAGTACTGTAAGATTTTTTAAACCTTTGACACATTATTTTTGTTGCAGTCTTAATGAAACTCTATACAGATCTCTAACATTTCAGGCCACTGATTTTTTTTTGTTTGAATACATAACTGAGTGGATTGCCTTTGATATGCTACCCCCTTGTTTTCTCTTCAGATCATTCATTAGGCTTCAAATTGTTTTTTAGATAGGTTCCGAATCTTATATCTGTAGAGTTATAGAATATATGTAGGGAATTTATATCTACCGTCATGAGCAACCTAACAATCTATACCTTATGCCATTACATATTCCATCAGCATTTTTTTTAAAGCTTCTAAAACCTTTGCAATATATCCATTTTGTGAATATATAACAATTATAATATTCTATTAGGTGACAACTCTGTTGGACATTTTGTCAAATAGTTGATGTGCCTTGTCTATAATTCTAGATTAATAAAATTCAACTTAAATGAAAGGGAAAAAAAACAAAAAACCATTTCTGATAAATAATTTTTCAAAAATCAACGTGTTGAAAGGATGAGAACACATCTAATCGCTTTCGCACAATTACAAGCAACCGGGATCCTTACCGAAAAATAGACTTGTGATTCACGACCAAATAAAGAACAAAGCTTAAAATACCAAACAAGTAATAATTTTTTAATTTAAATTCCCCCTTATACCTAGTCGAACAAACATATAATCTCTTTCCCTACATGACTTTGCATGTTGTTACATGCGTTTGCCAAAAAACAAATCTTTTTTGCATGCAATGGACAGGTGGAACACAAGGAGAATAGATTGGAAAAAATTCTGCAATTTTGCATTTAAAACAAATCATCCTCTGTTTAAGAATAGAGCACTGTTAATTTTTTAGGTTTTCATGTTTTGATTTCTTGATTGTTGTCAATGTTATTTTCTCCTTTCTCTTAGCTTCAGAATTTATTAGTTGGTTTTTACAATCAGCTTGTGTTATTCTCTAACGTTATTATGCAAATTAGTTCTCTCATCAGCTAACTTACTTTGATACTAAACTTAATCCAGAATCTACTATGAAGCAGATGGCTCTGAATCTAAACCAACCTCTACTGGGTCTATTACTTCAGTGATGTAGAGATAGGATTTATGATTCATAGGGAATATTCTAAGCACACAAGTACATCTTACAACTATCCAACCACTAAAAATGAAACTAGAATTTACACAGGCTACAGTTAAATTATGTTAATTCTAAACAATATTTTACTGTGTCAAATTTTCTTTTCTAGCTCAATTGTATTGTATCACATCCCTAAATGTTGCGACCAATCTTTCAACTATGATCTTATATATTTGATGGAGATAGATAAATCTCTAACAAAAATTCTTTGTAGTGTATGTTAAACCATCTTTATATTGTCAAGTCATTCATTCATTGTACTAATATGAATAACTCCATTTTTCCTATTCTTATGGAGAACTTGACGATGAGCTCTTTTGAATTAAGGAAAAAGAATAGATATGTAATTCATAAAAGTCAACATGGAAGAGCTTCTTCCAAAACAAAATCCTTCTCCAACATCTTATCAACAAGTGCTTTTGCTTCTATCGTCTTCTCCTATTTAAAAAGTTCTCTAGTTAATAGAGAATATGTTTCAATACTGGGCTGAAAGCCTCTCTCCTCTATCCTCTCTAGCATATTCAAGCACACATCAATTGCATCCTTCTTTGAGAAACCCATCAATTAACACAACCCATGTAATTTCATTAGAACTAAAATCATTTCTTTTCCTCATGAATACATAAGCCGATATTGTCTACATGCAAGTTGTTAAATCCTTGAGATTACCTATTGTTTGTTATTGAAAAGCTATTTAATATCTATATTTTTAGAGTGTGTTTTCAAGAACAATGATCCGGAGGTAGAATTTGTAATTCATCTTATGACGCAATTCACATAGTTTGTTTCTATTTGAGCTTCTGGCATGTCCCACTTTACAATGATTAAAACATTTGGAAAGGAGTTTCTATATAAGATTTTTTGGATAATTTTGTTAAATTTCTATTCAAATGAGCATTCTTTTGTTTTCTTTTGGCATATGTATTCTAGCATTTCCATTCATATAACTTCAATATGTGCTTCGAGTTTGAGCAACACTATTACTTGCTACTTTATAAGTCACTACCCATGTTTAAAAGTGTTCAAACTAAACTTTTGTTTTTCATGAACTTTGTTTCTCTAGATACTTTTGTCTACATCCTTACCCTGAAGATGGAAGAGAGTTTCTACATAAATGTGGGATTCAACTCTTTTAGTTTGCTATAAATGGACACAAAGTAATTTTAATTACATATAGCTTATGCTAATCAAGTTAAATGTTAATGTTCCTTGCATCTCATTTACACTATACATTTGGCTTGTTTTACAGCGTCCTCATCTATTGATTGCATTTGAGCTCTGAATGCTCTTTTTGTAGGAGGATATGGCAAAGGTTGTTGTATCTGGCTGCACACCTACTGATTTCATTTGGTTGCAAGCTTATAAAGAAGCCTTTGCATAAAATTCATTGTGTTAATATGGCACAATCAGGGTGTTCCATGGTAACACATTTCTTTGAGGCATTTTGTCAAACAGTTCATGTGCCTTGTCTATGCTCCCAAATTTTGCAGTTCACGCATATGTTTATGCTTAAATTTTTTGGCATGCATGTCTGCCAGGGCAGTTGTAGCTACAACATCTGACAAATTTCCTCAATCGATTACCGTGTGATAGATGTCCATACCATGTTCTAAATCTCCCATTTTGGAACACCCTGTTCTAAATCTAGTTTCAGGGCGCCGTGAACATCACCACCGTCGGCGGCCAGGTCAGGATTGGAATGCTGATCCAGAATGCTGGATTCAATTCCACGATCGTCGGTTTGGTGGACAAATTCCCCTCCGTGGTGAGCATTGCGAAGATCAGCACCATGATTTTTCCGTACGACTTTAATCTTTCTGGCTCCCCTTCTTCTTCCTCCCTTAGCTTCAATGTCACCGACGCGCTCGTCAAGGCCAACAATTTCAACTTCTTCATCTCTCTCATGGAGGCCTCCGGTGTCATGTCAGAATTCCAGTTGAAAGAAGCCAACGCCAGAATTGCCATTTTCGCCCCACAGACGATGCCTTTTCTGCCTTGAATCCGGAGACATTACAGGGCCTCAAGGTGGACAAAAAAGCCCTCATTCTCAAATACCATGTTTTGCTCTCATTCTACCCGCTCGGATCTCTACAGACCATCGTTAAACCTGTGCGGTCGACTTTAGCAACTCAGGCGATGGGGGCTTCGAGCTACACTCTCAACATTACTCAAATTCATGGTGATGTTGCAGTCAATACAGGCATAGTTTAGGCCCTGTTTATAGAAATGGTTTTTGAACAGAAACCCCTCGCCATCTTTGTTGTTCCAAAAGTTTTACTACCTAGAGAAATTTTCAGACAGAAGTCTGCTCCTTTTCCAGCACTCATTCTCATTTACGAGTTCTCTTTGCAGGTCCGTGTTTATGACTCGTTTGAAATTTGGTCAATTTCACGCGTCTGCAAGATGAACAGCGGGGAGAAGCTCCCATTGGTAGTCATTGGGCTCTCCACAACTTGCAACCCTTGATTGACCAAAATCAGCTGGGCCTCTCTCAGATGAAAATGCCTATGGCGTAAATATAGACCTATTTATCTATATTTTTTAACCCTCCGTTTTTTTATGTGTTATGATTTAGTCCTCTCCCTTATAGTTCTTTCTATAGAGACCTATTTGTCTATGTTTGATCACATTCGTGTTATCTCTAAATATAGACCCATAGGTCTATATTTAATAACCCCTCCCCCCTCTTTATGTTTTGACCTTTTATAATATAATTTTTTTAGTCCTCTTTTTTGCCTTATTAAATATATAGATCTATATTTAATATTACTTTCTTATATATATATATATATATATATATATATATATATAGTCTTTTTAGGCTTTGTATAGACCTTTATTACTTATATATTATATTATTTTCCCTTATGTTTTCTTTTTTATTTTATTTTGACCTTTTTAGTCTTTTAAGGTTTTTTATAGACTTATAGGTCTATATTTAATTTTACACACACACACATATACATATATCCCTTTGTTCTCTTTTTTGTTTTCTAATTTTCTCTTTTAGTCTTTTAAGGCTTTTTATATATATTTCTTGCTTTTCTTAGGCCTTTTTGTGGATTTTCTTGCTCCTCTCTCTTGCTCATGTTTTTTTCTCTAGTTTGCTTATTTTATAGGTTTTTTTAGTTTTTTGGTTTTCCTTATATATATATATATATATATATATATATATATATATATATATATATATATATATATATATATATATATATATATATATATATATATATATATATATATATATATATATATATATATATATATATATATATATATATATATATATATATATATAACCATGCCTTGTCATTTTATTTCTTATACTTATTAGCTATTTTACTTATTTTATCTCTCTCTATCCATGCTCTAATCAACTTATTTATCTTTTTGGTTCTAACTTTGGGTTCTTTCTATTTTTTTCTTTTTAATGTTTCCTTTCTCCTCTCTGCCTAGTTTTCTGAGCCCTTTCATCTCCTTATAACTCTTGAGATAGGTTGGGTCTGCTACTTTATTTTTACACTTTGGCACTTTCTCTTCCTGATGATGGATCACAGAGTGTGATCCGAAATGTCAATGCTTAAAAACTTACACAATCAAATCCAAAAACACGCATGAACAACATCTAGAACCTATTTTTATTAATAGCTATTCTTGTAATAGCAATGTTGACTAATAATTGAGGATATAGAAGATTTTTAATGTTTTAATATTTATTATATTAAATTAATATAAGTATGCACTCCATGTAATGTAAATGATGGAAAATCAAAGTTAAGAATTATCTAAAAATATGACATCTACCAACTACCATAATATTAGTAGTCTTTAAAAATTGTTAGGTTCACTTAATTCTCTACCCCTCCCCCACCAGTTATTATTACAATTGCTCTCCTTATTACAACTGCTCTTTTTATTTCTTAAATTTTTATAATGAAAACCACAAACATAAAGATATTCCACTTGAAAACCATGAACATGAAGATATAAAATTTACTCATTTCAATAATATATTTTAATATTATTTTAATTTATATAAGAATAAATAACAAAAAAATAAGTCTTACATTTTAAATCCTATACAAATTTTTAGTTAAATGCAATTACTTTATTATTTGTACATTTTATAAATTTAATTTAATAATATATCCCAATCCAACCATTAAATATTATTTTCCCCTAATATCATTTTAGCGCATTTTAGTTGGATAGTACTGGGAAAGGACACCTCCCAATGATTGCTAATAGTGTTAATATTTTTTAAATTATTAGTGGGATTTTACAATATGTTAATTTGAATATAAATTTTGTTAATTGAATTTTTTGAACTTTTTTTAAAGATTAAAAATTAAGTGCATGTTTCATTTTTCCAAATATAAAATTTACTCATTTCAATAATATATTTTAATATTATTTTAATTTTATATAAGAATAAATAACAAGAAAATAAGTCTTACATTTTAAATTCTATATAAATTTTTAGTTAAATGCAATTACTTTATTATTTGTACATTTTATACATTTAATTTAATAATATAACCCAATCCAACCATTAAATATTATTTTCCCCTAATATCATTTTAGCGTATTTTAGTTAGATATTACTGGGAAAGGATGCCTCCCAATGAGTGCTAATAGTGTTCAATTCATTCTCACGAGAGATGTGTTCTTGTGAACCAATACTCATGAAAAATGGGTCAATGAGTTTGACTCAAAAACTACACGGTTGTTTGATTATCAACATTACATAATTATTTATCTTTACAATTTGAAATTTAAATATTTATATAATTATTAGATGACTTTTATGACTATGTAAGAATAACCTTCATGATTACTATTTTATTATAAAAATAAATTCTCTATATGATTAACCATACAATTTTGCATAATTAGATAATAATATTTATTTATTAAAATAATTTAAAATTATATTTATTATATTATTTAGTTAAATATTAAAAATGTATAATAATTAGATGATAGTTTTTAATTATAATTTTGATGAATTTATATTGTGATAGATATTATCAATTTTGATGAGGCCTCGCCTCATGCATTTTTGAACTCTTTGGTGATACTTTGTATTTTGATCTCCTTATATTTAATACCAAAAAAATTAATTTATTCATTTTTTAGTTGAAATATAAATGCTTGACTTTAATAAATTATATGTTTATCTATATATAATTTAAAATTATGTATTAAAATCTAAATTCTATTTAAATTTGAAATCTAGAACCTATTTTTATTAATACCTATTCTTGTAATAGCAATGTTGAGTAATAATTGAGGATATAGAAAAAATAAATTTGGTAATAGGTCGAGGCCGAGATTATATTAATTATTTAAACAGATACAAAGACCCCGCTCAGTGTAGGCGCTGATAGGGAAGAGCAGGGTTGAGAAACCCTCCAGCCTTGCCCAGGACCATGGTTCAGTTCAAATATATTTCATCTATAGGAGGGCATCCCCTTCCTTTACATAGCATACCTAAAAGAGATTACAAATTATATAATCAGCTTAGTTGAAGTTAAGTTTCACATTTTTACATTTTGTACCCAGTCTTCTGAAATGGACTTCCTTCCTTCCCCGAGTTTTCTTTGATTTGGTTTTGTTTGATTGCCTTCCACCTTTTGAAAACTTGCTAAGGATTCATACTTTGCCATACCTATCAAACTAAAAACATCTAAACTATACCTTCATATTTTGTTAGTGTATCAAAAGTAGTATAATAAACTCTTAGGGAAGTTCGTTAAAAATGTAATTGGTGAGGAACAGAAAGAAAGTCATTTCCTCCCAAAATTAATTAAAATTTCTAACTATTAAACCCTAAGCCATTGCAAATTCAACAGAGAAACCTTAAGCCATATCAAATCTATCAGAGCCAATAATGAAATCATCACCCAACTAAACTAATATTATCTCAACCTAGATTAAAATAAATCGTCAGCATCCTTGTTTGCAAAATGACTGTAGAATTGAAATTGCTCGGCTATATCAATATATAGTAATGACTAACCTATGCTGTTTTGAAATAACTAAAGAAAGAAAAACCAAAGGAACACAAGATGCTCTATTATCATCATATTAAAAAGAGGTAGAAGATATCTGAATGATTTACCCAATACTGGATCTGTTAATATTCTACAAATCTGAATGCCATACCTAGGTAAACCTTAGTCTGAAGTCAGTATATGTTCCTCTATACTTACTTCAAGATAATCGATTAACCATGTCTATGAATCTAAACAAGCTCTAATAATCAAAGCATATAATTACGAGAAGAATCAAAACCTATATAAAGTGAAAAACCTATAATGAGTCCTACAGACAAATCTTAAGATATTCA
Source organism: Chamaecyparis obtusa (assembly GCA_027943335.1). Taxonomy (NCBI): domain Eukaryota; kingdom Viridiplantae; phylum Streptophyta; class Pinopsida; order Cupressales; family Cupressaceae; genus Chamaecyparis; species Chamaecyparis obtusa. The sequence goes on along the minus strand of BSBK01014642.1, from coordinate 23,407 downwards.
GTGGGACCCAATGAAATACTCTAGTACTGACTAAGAAGGGAAACCATAGTTCACCTCATAATCATTTTCCTGAAGTCGAAGCATATATTATTATATGTTGACTTCAAAATTAGCGATTACCAAGCAATTCTAGTCTGAAACTAATAAAGGGGCAATAAGAAAGTCCTTTATGCTCAAATACACTGTCATACCTTTATTGAACCCAAAGTAGAACAATGGTAATAGAAAACTTAAAAGAATCATAGTTATCTTATAATAGAAACCTGCTAGATACTACTAAACCTATGACAATTGTTACAAAGTAGTAGCTAACTGTCAAAAAAAATTTATCAGAAAAACTCTTGACAGAACACTTCTACTAGAAACTATTAAAATTGTGAAAATTGTTACAGAGTTGATGCTAAATGTTAGAAAATATCCCGGAAAGATGCCCATTTGTCATCATGAAGGCTTTGTTAGGGAGGTCTAAAAAAGAACCTATTCCTAAAATATTTGACGAACTGGAAATGAATAAATGTAAGAACATATATATATATATATATATATATATATATATATATATATATATATATATATATATATATATATATATATATATATATATATATATATATATATATATATATACAAATTCATATATATATTCATATTAAAGATTTTTCATATGAATACAAATGATGATAATGGTGTAGATGTCTGTATATATATATATATATATATCTCTTTGTGACCATATCCGCCTTAATCACCTACTCTCTTTTATCCATAGGGATGAAACATAACAGAAAAAGATTTGAAAAATCCCTATTAAAAAAAGCTTGTCATGGTTGGGCTTACCAGTCCTTTATCGCCAGAACTATTAAGACTAAAATACTTTTTAGGGAAAGATAATTTTTTTAAAATTTGCCTGAAAGAAACCATTCTTCTATTATATCCATGTTTACACATCTAAAAGTACTTCACTAGCCAAACATGAAGTTACAACATCTTATAAACATTTCTTCCGGGGGGGGACGAAGATGAGTAAAGAAAAACAAAAAGTCCAGATTCCTTCTAATGGAGGGAGTTTCTCCAATGTATCTATCCTAATCCTCTACTTCAAGAATGGGATAAGTGGGCACTGCACTCCATTCATATTTGTTAGGTTTTGGAATAGTTAAATTTATCCCGATGCTTTTTAAGACTTTATCCAGATCCCTAAGATATCCTCTCTTGAAGATTCTTCTACAGAGGTTTCCAATAGTCTCAATATCAGGATCTACTTGGAGGGCCGAGGCTAGGAACATTGCTGGGATATCCGTAAATAACAAGAAAATAAGTCTTACATTTTAAATTCTATATAATTTTTTAGTTAAATGCAATTAATTTATTATTTGTACATTTTATACATTTAATTTAATAATATAACCCAATCCAACAATTAAATATTATTTTCCCCTAATATCATTTTAGCGCATTTTAGTTAGATAGTATTGGGAAAGGATGCCTCCCAATGAGTGCTAATAGTGTTCAATTCATTCTCACAAGAGATGTGTTCTTGTGAACCAATACTCATGAAACATGGGTCAATGAGTTTGACTCAAAAACTACACAGTTGTTTGATAATCAATATTACATAATTATTTATCTTTACAATTTGAAATTTAAATATTTATATAATTATTAGATGACTTTTATGACTATGTAAGAATAACCTTCATGATTGCTATTTTATTATAAAAATAAATTCTCTATACGATTAACCATACAATTTTCAATAATTAGACAATAAGATTTATTTATTAAAATAATTTGAAATTATATTTATTATATTATTTAGTTAAATATTAAAAATGTATAATAATTATATGATAGTTTTTAATTAGAATTTTGATGAATTTATATTGTGATAGATATTATCAATTTTGGTGAGGCCTCACCTCATGTATTTTTGAACTCTTTGGTGATACTTTGTATTTTCATCTCCTTATATTTAATACTAAAATAATAAATTTATTCATTTTTTAGTTGAAATATAAATGCTTGACTTTAATAAATTATATATTTATCTATATATAATTTAAAATTATGTATTAAAATCTAAATTGTATTTAAATTTGAAATCTAGAACCTATTTTTATTAATAGCTATTCTTGTAATAGCAATGTTGAGTAATAATTGAGGATATAAAAGATTTTTAATGTTTTAATATTTATTATATTAAATTAATATAAGTATGGACTCCATGTAATGTAAATGATGAAAAATCAAAGTTAAGAATTATCTAAAAAAATGACATCTACCAACTAGCATAATATTAGTGGTCTTTAAAAAATGTTAGGTTCACTTAATTCTCTCCCTCTCCCCCACCACTTATTATTACAATTTCTCTCCTTATTACAATTGCTCTTTTTATTTTTAAATTTTTATAATGAAAAACCATGAACATGAAGATATTCCACTTGAAAACCTAAAAATAACTTCTAGGGAGGACTCTGTGTTTTTGCCCGCGAAAGGGATGATTTGGCGCTGACTTTGCATAAGGAGGCACGATGTGTTTTTTGAGGAGAGTCCCCTCCTCCACATGGTTTGTGTTTATCTTCCCCTCTACATGTCATTTAATGTCTTTTATTTTTCACACTCTTTGCCTTTAATTTCTTTCCTGGCCGAGCATGCGAAGTGTTTAACCCTCTTCTTTCATGGAGGTTGAGACTGATGGAAGCCCACAGTCTCACCCTTCATCCTTTACTTCTCAACCCCCTCTGCAACCAAAGAAGTCATTTTTCTATAGTTGTTGGTGGGGGACTTTGGCTGTCACCCAAGATGCAAGGTTTGTCACCATCGATGGGTTTAATGGAGTAGTTCTAGAAGGCATGGACCTTGGCCACAACTCCATATCTATCTCCATTACACCTAATGTTTCTATGGTCAATGAAATAGCTAATATAATAATTATATTAAAAGACTCTGTGGTTTTATTTGCTTGTGTTAATATTAAAAAATGTCATCCTCGCAAGTTCATGGGTGACTGGTTTTATAATTATTGGAATCTTAAACTAGGGTTTATAATTTCATTTTGTAGACAAATTCATAAAGGCTTATTTATTATTATTTTTTAACTCGCTTGAAATTCAGCTTGAATTTCTTAAAAACATTTACTGGAATGTTAGGAAAACTGCCTTCTGTGACCTAGGTTGGTCCCCAGAGGCAAATTCTGATGAGATTCTGGCTTTATCAAGCCCTAGGTGGGTCATTATAAAATGCATTCCTCCTTTTTTGTGGAAATTAATTTCACAAATCATGGAGCCCATTATCTAAATTCATCCGAATGGATGACTCTCCATGGCTTATTCTGCACCTTGATGCTAGTGTTCTTATTTCTATAACACTTTGAATTGACTTGTTCTTTCTATTGAGGATGAGTTTTTCTCTTGCCTGCTAGAATTCTTGTGGGGTTTATATGTGTTCTTCCTCTGTAAGAAAGGTCACATTTGCAAAACTTTCCCTATTCTAATTAAGAAACCCTCCAACTTAAACTCTCAAAAGAATAAAACTAACACCAAAAACCCTAATTCGATGCCCCACCTCTCCTAGAGATGAAACTTCCATGGGCTCAACCCCTGTTATGTTGTAGAATTTACCCAATGTTGATTCATTCCCTAATTTATCTCAATCTGATATGGCTCCCCCACCTTGCTCCCCTAATACTGATAAGATTGAGAACATTGAGGGAGATCAAGGTGATAGTTTCCAAATGGTCACAAATATGTCTAAAAAGTGTAGAAGGAAAAATGTGCAACAACTTGCTAGTGACAAAATTAGGTCTAGCAAAAAGAAGGATGGCACGAGCCCCCCCACCAGTGATAGCAACATACATGCAGCTAAAAGCTATTAAATTCCTATGTTTTCCATGAATTACATCTCATGGAATATTAGAGGTCTGGAAGCTCCAAAAATAAAACAAATTGTTAAATGCTTCCTTGACTCTCATACTGATTTAGATTTTCTAATGCTTCAAGAATTAAAATGTGTTAACTTTAACTTTGATTCTTGCCTCAATTTCATTTTGAGAGAATCTATTAAAATTTTCTCCAACCACCTTAAAGGTAAAGGTGGTGTTGGATTAAGAAGCGAAAATGCAAAAAATTAGAGTTCAAAGAAAAATCACATTACAGAATCGCCAGGTGAAATTAGGGTTAATTCACCATGACCGGGCAAAAGTTAGTAACCTGGATTCTACTTTAGCTAATCCGATTTCCAATCATTCTTCAAACTCGACAACCAAATCCTCAAGCCCAGACAAGGAATTCACCAGCTATTGTTTCAATTGCTGGTCATACGGGCACAAATACAAAGATTGTAAATGGAGGGATGTTAGACATCTTCACCCCACTTACGATCACCTGAAGGAGTTTATCGCAAAGAAGAAGGCTAAAAGCTTGCTGGAAGCCCAGAAAAGTGGACAATCTTCAGTCAAGGTCTCTGCTCCTCTCAGTGAATTAAATAATCTTACGGATAATGTAACCAAGGATCTTAGCTTGAAGGAAATAGATTATTTTCTAGCACCTAAAAGTAGGGTTTCGAAACCCAATTTGGAATCCTAGACTCACTATGGCCACTGGTTCCAAAACAAGATATTAGAACAAAATATTTTCTTTGTTAATACATTGGATGCACAAATGGCTTTCTTTGAAAAAACTAAATATGCAAATGTGGGGAAAGTTAATTTAGAGCCGGTCAGGGTAAAATATACTGAACGGGTCTCACCTCAGGCCATCTCCAAATTGGGGAAAGGTGGAGTGGCACCCGCTCAGGCCCTTACCGCTCGCATAGTAAATAAACCCCCATCACGGCTACCAGCATGTAGAAACACTGGGACCGCAAAGGCTCTGTCATCCAGGACAATTCTGGCTATTAGCTCCAATGAACCTCTATCTGCTACGAGGGGAGGGGGAATGCCAGAGACCAAGGCATCTTTTGATGGTGGAAAATCAAGAAAAGAAGAATGGCACATAGTTAAAGGCAAGAAAATGGTAAAATCTTCTCCTAAAAATTACAATAGCAGTAATATTGTTCTTAAAAACTCCTTTGATTTAATAAGCAAAGATAATACTCCTTGTAAAAAGCTTCCGCATATAGCAAATCATCAGAGCAATAGGGTTTTGGGAGGGGGAGAAGTTCCTAGGGGGAAATCACATCTGGATTGTAAATTTGCACAATCCGATGTGAGGAATTCTCCCCTCCCCCTACCCAAGACCCTAGCTATGGAGCCAAAAGCTTTAAAAGATAGTAATGATTTAACAGGTATTCATAAATATCCAAATACATGCAACCCTCCTCATTGTAGGATGGAAAAAATAAGATCATTTAACAGCAAGCCACAAAATATGGTTAAACCTAGTAATGAGGGTAACCCGTCACATGCTAAGTGTAATGATTATGTTTACACTCCGCCACATAGGCATTCAGCTAACCATAAACATTCAATATTTCCAATATATGGTAATCACGATCCTAATCATTTTATGTTGACATTGGATGAAAGTCACATTTTGCAAATTCAGAATGCTTATGCAGAGACAGGTGTCATATGCAAGTGGATGGGAATAGGTGTCCATATAAAGGATATAATCAAAGGTCTGTTATCTCTTGTCCCCTCGGAGGTAAGTATTACTATCATGGTAGACAACTTTATTTATGTAGATTGCAAAAGCAGTAATCTTAAAAATGAAATTTTAGAGAAAGGTTATTTGAAATTCAGAGAAATTTCTTTTTTCGTATGTTCTTGGTTCCCTTTATTTAATCCAATAAAAATAGCGGATTTCCAAGTAGAAAAAGAAATTATGTTAAGAAATCTACCACTAGAGTGTAATCATCTAGAAATTATGAAAATAATAGGAGATAAAATTGGAACTTTTAAAAGGATGGTTAAAGCTGAATATAATAAATCAAATGTGATTATCATTGTTAAGGTAAATTATCATGACAGTTACATTCCCCCCCTCTAGCTGTGTTTTAATTCAAACACCATAATTATAAATCCCAAGATCCTAGAGGACTTCATAGAAGATTCTGAGAAAGGAAGGAATCCACCCTCACTTACACTTAAAAATTGTGCAGATGTTTTCCATGACCCTGATATTAGGGTAAAAATAAAGTTCCTAAACAATAGAGGAGGTTTTGAGCTCTTGAACACTAAATTTGGGCACTCTGAAGCTCCACCTCCCAAATTGTGTGAAATTAATGCTCCGGTTAGCATTAATAATCCCCAGGAATCCTCCAAATCTCCTACTCTGTTAAGGAGGCTAGAAACTCCCCTCTTCAATAACTTTGAAGATACTAGTTTGAATAATGAAAATGTTAATGATAATCATAAAATTTTAGACTATGGCTATAAGAATAGTACCGTAGAGTAGTTAGAACTAAATCTTACTAACAAGACCATTGTAAATGTGCAAGAAAAGACTGATATATTTATAGAAGAGGCAGGCCCACAAGCAAGTCAGCCTGCGATTTTCAATGGTATTAATACAATTGCTTCCAAACCAGCAGATACAGACCGAAAGCAAATGGATGTATTTAAGAAGGATACACCAATAGAACAGTCTTTGAACACAAAATATTCAAGCCCAACAATAGTTAGGCCCTTTCCCCCACTATTGTCTGACACAGGTCTGTCCAACATGGTACCAACCTATTCTCAGAATAAGAAGGAGATACATACTCCTTTCAATACCTTTGAAATGGGGGTAGATATGGATAAAGATTTTAGTAGTGTTATCCAAAATCATAAAGGTAATTTCAAAAACATGGTATTTGAAAATACCTATGTACCCCCTCTATCACATAGCAACACAACCAGCTCGCCACAGAAAATTCTATCTCCAAAAAATATTTAGGAAGATAATATTATAAAGAATTCATTTAATATACCTATTGAAAACTTAATTATTCCTCAAACTACTGAACCATCATCTCAAAGAATCGATAACATATCAAGCATTAGGTGTGAATCTAATAATATGGAAATTGAACCAGAATATATAGAAATAAAAGAAAATATTAGAATCTGTATACAACCTGAAGGAAACAGGACTGATCTTCAAACAGAACAGTCTTTGACACCAAAATGTGCTAATATAGTAGAACTAATGGATCAGGTAAATAAAAAAGAAGAGGAGGTAAACCAAATTATTAATTACTTACAAGAACCACTAACGGATGAGTTAATGGACTTGTTTCTAGATGAGATCTGTGACTTTGACGAACTAAAAGTTCAAAAAGAAATACTAATCAAATAGATTCAGGAATGTATTGTAGAAGAAAGTAAGGATGAGGGAAATAGACTGAATCAACCTTCTCCTATCCCAGATAAGGAAGTATCAGATAACAAATTGCAAAGCAAAAACATATTAAAAAATGATCATACCATTAAAGACGGGACAATACAAGCTGTCTCAATACCTCTTGAAATAGAAACCTTAAATCTGGACCTACCAGGAGAAACGAAAGATATTATAGAAATTTATGGTAAGGAGATTGTAGATAGAGTGGAACCCTTAGCTTATACAATTAATGAACAAAATAGCCCGGGTAATCAGGATAATTCGATAATAGGGTCTCCTGGAGACTCAACTTTGGTTAAAGAAGCAATTGAAGGTCTCTTTGGAATAACTAACGAAAATAGAGAATTGGGCATAGCCTTGACCAGAGGCAGTCTAAGCACTCCTAATATTAACAAACATAAATAGAAAAGAGGTAGGAAATCAGCCATAGAACTAAGATCTCTAGATGGCAATGCAGACAATCAAAAAAAGATAGTTGACATTCTGAACACAGGGAAGGGGAAGTTCCTTCTCAAGGAACAATGAGAGTTACTACTTGGAATGTTAGGGGTCTAAATGCCCCTAAAAAACAAAGATTAATCAAAAGATACTTAAAAAACTTTGAATCCGAAATCATCTTATTATAGGAAACTAAGCTTAACAAAGAGGACAGCTCTAAATTTAGCAAAAGATTAGGTATTTGGAAGTCAGAATATGCCTGGTCAGCAAGTCACTCAGGTGGACTTGCTGTCCTATGGGATCCTCATAAAGTGGTGGCTTTACCCTCGCATACTAATGATAACTAGATGACACTAACAATTAAGAGCCTAAAATCAGATTTAAAATTTAACCTGATCAGTGTATATGGGCCAATCTCTAATGAAGAAAAAAGAAGAGTTTGGTAGGAATTACAAGACCTTTTAACAAATAACCGAGAACACCCCTTTTTTATCGGAGGAGATTTCAATGCTATACTAAATCTAGAAGAAAAGTATGGGGGTTCTCAATTCATATCACAAGCCCATAAAGATTTTAGCAAATGGGCTGTGGATAATCATCTAATAAGCATCAATATAATTAATGGAGTTTATACATGGAATAACAGAAGAGCTGGATTCAGCTACATAGTAGAACAACTAGATAGATTCTTTATTAGAACAAACCCCGGTAACTTTAATCAGTTAGTCAATGCAGAGATCCTCCTAGAAGTAGGATTAGATCACTTCCCTATCAGGCTTAACATTACAGAGAATTCCAAACCATCGAGAAATCCATTTAAGTTCAAATTTATGTGGTTCAAAAATTCAGAATTCATAAACCTCTTAGAGGACTGGTGGAAACATATCTCGGTAAAAGGATAAAAAATGTTCTGCTTAACTGCCAAGTTAAAAATTATAAAAAACAAAGCATTAGAGTGGAACAAGAATAACTTTAATAATATATTCGAAGAGAAAACTCAGTTAGAAAAAGAAATATCTGATTTAAACAATATAGTAATAGAACAAGGTATGAATGATCTTAGCTACTACAAGGAAAAAGAGTTGATGGCCAAATACAATGATATCCTCCTCAAAGAAGAAATCTTCTAGAAGCAGAAATCTAGGGAGTCATGGCTCAAGGAGGGCGACAGTAACACCAAATTCTTTCATAATACAACTAATTATAAAAGGAGTATTAATAGAATAGCCAAAATCAAGACAACCGAGGGACTTATTACTGAAGATCCTGTTCAAATCTCAATTGTTCTCACAAATTTCTATAAATCCATTCTCAATAACATTGAGGCAGTTGACCTCAATGCCCAATACGAAATGCTTAAAGCCATTCCTAAATTGATTACTGAGTCGGACAACAAAATAATGAACAACAAGCTATCCCTAGAGGAGGTCAAAACTATAGTGTTTCAACTCCATCCGGATAAAGCCCCAGGACCAGATGGTTTCCAAGCTAGCTTCTTCCAAAAATGTTGGCATTTTGTTGGTGAAGAGGTTTGGCAAGCAGTGGAAGCAACCAGAAATTTGGGTTCCCTACTTAGAGAAATCAACAACACCTTCTTTACCTTAATTCCAAAAAAGAATGAAAGTACAGATCCAAGGGATTTTAGACCAATCTCCCTATGTAACACCATATATAAGATTCTATCCAAATGCTTAGCAAATAGATTAAAAACCTTTCTTCCAACTATTATTTTAGAAGAGCAGATAGGATTTGTAGCAAATAGATCTATTTTGGATGGAATTATTATAGCACAAGAAATAGTTCATACTGCCCAATTAATAAAGGAACCTAGTATGATAATGAAAATTGATATTAAAAAAGCATATGATAAAGTAGACTGGAGATTCCTGTGTAAATTCTTGGAAGCTCTTGGTTTCTCGAAACAATGGGTTAACCTTATCTTTGACTGCATCTCAACCCTCAAAATTTCAATACTTATCAATGGCACTCTGGAAGGATTTTTTAGTATTTCTAGGGGCATTAGGCAAGAGGATCCGCTTTCCCCCTTTCTCTATGTCATTATGGTGGAAGCATTAGGTAGATCAATTACAAAGAAACAAGAGGAGGGGAGAATATTGGGTTTGAAGGCATCGGAAAATGTGCCTAACATCACTCATCAATAGTTCGCAGATGACATGATTCTTCCAGGCTATGCTAACAGACAAGAAGCAAGAGCCTTTAAAGAAGTCCTTAACTTATACACGAAAGCTTTCAGGCAGTGTGTTAATCCTACCAAATCAAAAATTTTCTTTATTAATACATGCCCGAAAATTGAAAAGGAAATTTGTAGTATGATGGGATACAAAATTGGCAAATTCTTGTGCAAATACTTAGGAATAGACCTCGATAAAGGTATCCTATCATCCAAACTTTGGCAACAAGTCATAACCAAAGTTCAAAATAAAAAAAGTTCATGGAAAGGTAAATGGTTAACTAAAGTAGGTAGGTCGACAATGATCAAATCCATCCTTTCAGCCATACCCACTTATCATCTATCTATCCTACCCCTTCCGATGAACGTTAAAAAGGATTTAGATAAACTGTTTCGAGAATTTTATTGGTAGGGACCTTTAGAAGACAAAAAAATTGCCCTGATTAAATGGGATACCCTATGAAAACCAATTGCAAAAGGGGGTCTAGGTATCAAAAACCTACTTTGGCAAAATCAAGCACTGGGGGCTAAACTTATATGGAGAATGTACAAACAATCAAGTAGTAAATGGGCCTCCATATTATTAAACAAGTACATCCCTGACTTGAATCCCATCAATATCTTCAGGTCACACTCCCATGTGAAAGGATCGCGGAAATGGAATTTTATTAAGGTCTGCAGAGGGATTATTAGCAAACATCTCTCTTGGGATGTAGGTTCAGGTAATCTAGCTCTTTTCTGGGATGACTCGTGGGTAGGCCTTACTCCCCTTAACAAACTGGGCTTCTCAAAGGAATTTATGGAAGAATGCAAGAGAGGCATAGGATTATATCTTAAGGATTACCTATGTAATGCGGAAGATTCTAAGTGGAGTGATCTTAAAGAAATAGATGAAGTTTTGCATGAGAAGCAAAACCTTTTGGCAGTATTGAAGGATAGGGAGATATCACTCAAAAATAGATCGGATACTCTAATATGGGTAGGATCAAACAACCATAATTACTCAATCAAGGAGGGTTATAATTCAATTATTAGGGATCAAAATATGGATAATACAGACATACCTTTGAATCTTTGCTGGAATAAAGCCTACCTCCCTAAAGCTAGCATGTTCCTATGGGCAGCTATGCAAAATAGAATTCTCACAGGAGACAGACTTAATAAGCTTGGATTTGAAGGGCCATCTAGATGCCCTTTATGTGAAAACCAATCCGAGGATGTTAACCATATCCTTCTTAATTTCCCTTTCGCACAAAGATGTTGGAATTGGCTACATCAAAGCTTAGGATGGAAATCTACCCAACATTGTGATCTAATCAGCAACCTTAAAGCTTGGCCTTCTCTTTACAAAGATAACTTATTTAAGGATATTTGGACAATAGCACCTTCGATTGTAGCATGGGAAATATGGAAAGAAAGAAATAGAAGGATTTTTACAGATCAAAAATTAACATGGAATTCGGTTACAAATAAGATAGAAGCGTCTATCGTGGAAATTATTAATAGAAAACTCAGGGACAAACTAAGCTATGAGGATTCATTTAAGAGCTGGGACAAAAAGATTAGGAGTAAATGGCCAAAATTAGCAATCCCTCCCATTTATGGCAAGGGGGCCCCCAAAACTAAAACTGACAAAGCTTCCTGTAAATGGGTACCTCTGAAAGAAGGTTGGTACAAACTCAATTTTGATGGAGCATCTCGGGGAAATCCAGGGGAAGCAAGTATTGGAGGGATCATTTGAAATTGGAAGCCAGAATTTGTTGCTAAATTTTCTAAACCCATCAGTCCTATGACAAACAACATGGTTGAGTGTATAGCGGCATTAGAAGGGCTTAAATTATGTAAGAAACTTAATATAACAAAAGTAATTATTGAAGGAGATTCCCAAATTATCATCAACGCCATTTGCACTAAAAAAGCTCCCAACTAGATGTTGAACTCTAAAATAGAAGAGATTAATGTACTAATGGAAAGTATTTCAAAGTATGAAATCAGACATACTTTCAGAGAAGGCAATACAGATGCAGACAAGCTAGCTAATCTAGGGGCTAACGGATTGGTAACAATGGATCAATATATCTAAAAAATTTCTAAAGGATAAGTCAATACAAGAATAGGATTAAGAACTATCCTTTAGATAATCTTGGGAGGTTGTCTATTAAACATAGCAACCATCAATATCATTAACTAAATCTCAACTGATTAACATGCTATGAAAACTTAGACCAAGTTCACTAATCACCCCTTTCGGTAGGATAGCGCATGTGTAATTCATAATATCTTAATACAATAGACACCTTTAGCCTATAATGAATAGAAACAATGCTTTGTATAACAAGATTAGCATTAACATAACTAGGCTTACTTTGTAATAATTATAAGATCTAGCCTTAGATCAGCATAGGTTTTAAAGATACATACTAAAATAATATAATCATAAAAAGACATCAATAACAATAGACATTTGTATCAACTTGATAAGGATAACCTCCCTTGGTCAGATTTCTCAAAAGATATCTTATAGATAATATGTACAAATGGATCAAAGAACAGAGTATAATAAATATAAAGATAGGTGACCGGGATCTTAGACTATCCCTGGTCGTGTAGTACCTTTATATAGACATAAAACTCTATATCAAAGATATACCTTACCCTTCAATTATTGGATCTAACCCATAACTTTCTAAGGGCTATATTCTACAACACTAGAATATTCTTAGAATATTTGAAACTTCTTAGGATATTTAAAAGTCTGCGGGACCCCTGACAGGTCAACCGCCATGTCACCATTCATTGACCAACCAGAAGTTGGTACATCATCATCTTCCCTAACAGCGGGACTACCAACCCTCTTCCATCAAGGGGCCTACAACATACGTGGCTCCCTTATCGTATGATCACAAGCAATGAAAATGGCTCTTGTGTTCATGCGACAAGGCCAAAAGATGACACCTCACCCCCCTTTTTCTGACAGCGGGACCACCAATCACATTTCCTTTGATCCGGATCGAGGGATCTTGCTGAAACTCATTGGTTAAATAGCCCGCAGCTTTCCATCACGGTGTAGCGAGGTTCATTGATTTTGCACACCCATTAATTCCTGTCAGACCCTCCTGCCGATGTTCCCACTAAGACAGATGGCAACCAGTTGCATGGCCGCATGTCAGAAATTTCTAACATGCGATCATGCGACAACCAATCTCAGTAGTCCCTACAGACCTTATGAATTTTTAATCCTGGGGAACATAAGTCTTAGGGGAATATCAGAGGGGTCCCCTCCCGAACGGTTAACCCCAGTCACATGATCGCATAGCATGAAAAAGGGAAATGCGACCATGCGACAAGGGTTTTAAACCTTATCCGAAACCTTAGGATAGTTGTTTTATTTTTAGGCACTTAGTCTTAGGGATAGGGTAGTTACCAAGGGGGACCCATTGGAACATTAGTCGTATGATCGCATAGGCTGTAAATAGCTTATGTGATTATGTGACTAACCCTTAAGACTTGTGCAATGGTTTATTTAATTTTGCTCATGGGTGTTTAGGATTTTAAGTGGCCAATAGTAACCTAAAAATAGTACTTCGCCCGGGAAGACTTAGGTAATTTTTTGCTTTTTTGAATTATAATGGCTATGTTTTGAAAATGCAAAGGGCCTATGCCATGGACACAAATATATATATATATATATATATATATATATATATATATATATATATATATATATATATATATATATATATATATATATATATATATATATATACATATATATACACTAGACTGTCAACCCCTTTCAATCTTAACTAAGTTTTCTTTCTAGACATGGATATAGGCTTATATCCTTCTTGTTCGGTTATAGTAGGTAGAGGTAAATCAAGATAGTAGTACAACTAATATTTTGGTTTCTATTATTAATTTTATTTGACTGATTAAATTGCTAATAGATTACATATGGTTATAAAGGAAGATGTTCCAAAGCAAAATTAGTCATGTAATCTGAATGGGTGCGTATTACTTTTAAAGTGTTACTCAGTATCATAATCTGCAATTCCAAATAGAAAATGCACAATTGTAGGAAATATCTATATTATTTAAATGTGGGTTAACCATTGGAGATGGAAGTTTTGTATGTCTTATTTTTTAGGTACCAAGATTTGTAAGGGGGATAGGTACTTCATCCAACCAATGAATTAAAAATAGAACGGATCCATTAAAGAAGCATTTGTAATGTTTTACTCCGATCTTATAGAGCGGTGGGTATGCCCACTGAAATCATGTATTTGTAGTAAATCATAGAAAATCATTGAGCAGTGGGAATGCCCACGGAAATTATGTATCAAACAAATCGTGTCAAATGTCGAGGCATGGGTATGCCCACGGAAATTATGTATCTAACAAAACTCGACAAGTGTCGAGTCATGGGTATGCCCACGTAATTGTGTATAAGTACAGGACCTAGGGTCTTGGGTAAGGCTAGAGGTTTTCTCAACCCTACTCTTTCCTACCAGCGCCTGTAGTGAGCGGGGTCACACTGTAAAATTTATTTATATTAATAAAAAACTTCAGGGCTTCGGCCTTTTAGCGATAAAAAAAAAAAGTGTGGTGTTGGATTTCTCATTAGTTCTATATAGTCAAATTATATCATTAAAAAAGGTTGCTCCCCCTGTAACAGGTTTTTTTGGGCCTCCATTAATATTGATGGCACTCTCTTTGGGATTTTCTCTATTTCTGCTTCCAATGACTATAAGGAAAGAAGTGCCCTTTGGGATTGGATTGCTTCCTTACCTAATATTCCTTGGGTGATTGGCGGTGTTTTTAACATGATTGAGAACTGTGAGGATAAAATGGGAGGAAAATATTTTGATTGGAAAGGCTCTAAATAATCCCATTGGGATAAAATGAAGTCTTTGGTTGAACCCACAATAGTGGGTTACACTTTTTAGCCTGAACGGACACTGAACTCTACATTTTGAGAAAAAGTTTCAGATTTGGATGCATATTGCCGTTGAACCGCTCGAAATCGGAGGATGAAGTAAATTAGAGTCTTTTAGGATTTTTTGTCTAGTTTCTAAATATATATATTTTTATTTTTTTTGAATTTATTTGAATAATTTTTTCTTTCTCCCACGAAAACTTGCATGGTGCTGAAAACGTCATTTTCAAATAGTAACACTATTTTCATAGAGCATAACTTTTTTTGTAAAATAGATATGAATGCGATTCTTTCAAATTTAGTTTTGTAACATCCATATGGAGGGCATGTAATTGGTTTGACAACATTATCACTATTATTTCATATTTTATTAATGTTTGAAGTTGACTAAACCAAAATTTTGACCTACCTTGACTACATAGCTTATAACTTATTGTGTATTTATCGAATTTCAATTATTTTTTTTTAATAGAAAGTAGAATCAAATACGGAGGGCACTATTATTTTTCCAAAAGAAATTTCCTTGTTTTACTATTTTTCATTGAACGTCAAACTCAGAGGTTTATATTTGATGAAAAACCTACATTCATTTAATGTCAAAAACCATACACATAATAAATTTGAAAATAGCCAAATATATAACCGTTTGAAAGCTAGTTCCAAGTACTTGTTGAATGCAAAAGGAAATCTTCTTATTCATCCATTTGATCAGCGTGCTTGAGGCCCGAAACCATGAAATTCTTAGAATTTCTTGAAAACTTGAAACCATGGCTCAAACTAGGGACTTTCGATCAAAAATGGAAAATTTAGTTAATACTAACCTAGTTTCAATCGAAAGTCATTTAATTTTGATAGAAAGTCATGTTTGACTTTCGATTGAAAGTCATGTCGGCCTTTTTGGTGGCATTTCTGGTTGTTAAGAATTAGGTATAAATAAATGTATATTTTTTTCATTTCTTAAATCCAAAAGTTATAAAATAATTCTCATTTAGGAGAAGAAAAACATTTTGGCACAGAATAATTTTCTAAGTTGTGATGGAAAATAAAAAGAGAAGGCTAAACAAAAGTACATGACATTATTCAGAAGAGACTGAACAAAGACTACATGAAGAATCACAAGAAAGATATCATTGTCGGAAACAAGGTATGTCTAAGATAACTAGATAGATAGATATTTTAAGTTGATGGTCAAGACTTGTCTTAATGTTCATGTAAATGTGATATTGTAGGTCTATTAGACTTAACTAGACCTAATTGTAGACCTATTTGAACTAATAAGACTTATTAGGACTAATTAGGATCTATTCTAGGACTAATAGGACCTATTAGGACCCAATTAGGACCAATTATACCCAACTAGGACCAATTAGAACTAATTAGAACCAAATAGTACCTAATAGGACCTATTTGGACTAATTAGGACCTAATAGGACCTATTAAGACTAATTAGGACCTATTAGGACTTATTAGGACTAATTAGGACCTAATAGGACCTATTAGGACTAATTAGGACTAATTAGGACCTAATAGGTCCTATTACGACCTATTAGAACCTAATTAGGACTAATTAGGACCAACTAGACTCAATTAGGACCTTGAGTAGACTCAATTAGGACCAATTATGACCTAATATGGACTAACTAGACTCAATTAGGACCAACTAGACTCAATTAGGACCAATTATGACCAATTAGAACCTAATTATGACCAATTAGATTCAATTATGACCTATAAGATCTAATTAGACTCAATTAGGACCAATTAGGAACTAATATGGACTAACTAGACTCAATTAGGACCAACTATACTCAATTAGGACCAATTAAGACCTAATATAGACCAATTAGGACCTAATATGATCTATTAGACTCAATTAGGGCCACTTAGATTCAATTATGACCTATTAGATCTAATTAGACTCAATTAGAACCAATAAGGACCAATTAGAACTAATTATGACCTATTAGAAGCAATTAGGACTAATTAGACCTATTATACTCAATTAGGGCCACTTAGATTCAATTATGACCTATTAGATCTAGAATTAGACTCAATTAGGACCAATTAGGACCTAATATGAACTAACTAGACTCAATTAGGACCAACTAGGACCAATTAGGACCTAACATGACCTAGTAGACTCAATTAGGACCTATTAGATTCAATTAGGACCAACTAGACTCAATTAGGACCAATTAGGACCTAATATGGACTAACTAGACTCAATTAGGACCAACTAGACTCAATTAGGATCAATTAGGACCTAATATGGACCAATTAGGACCTAATATGACCTATTAGACTCAATTAGGGCCACTTAGACTCAATTATGACCTATTAGATCTAATTAGACTCAATTAGAACCAATTAGGACCAATTAGATTCAATTATAACCAATTATGACCTATTAGACTCAATTAGGACCAATTAGATCAATTATGACCTATTAGATCTAATTAGACTCAATTAGCACCAATTAGGACCTAATATGACCTATTAGACTCAATTAGGGACACTTAGATTCAATTATATGACCTATTAGATCTAATTAGACTCAATTAGTACCAATTAGGACCTAATTATGACCAATTACATTCAATTATGACCTATTAGATCTAATTAGACTTAATTAGAACTAATTAGGGACCTAATATGGACTAACTAGACTCAATTAGGACCAACTAGAGCCAATTAGGACCAATTAGGACCAATTAGATTCAATTATGGCCTATTAGATCTAATTAGACTCAATTAGGACCAATTAGATTCAATATGACCTATTAGATCTAATTAGACTCAATTAGGACCAATTAGGACCTCATATGACCTATTAGACTCAATTAGGGCCACTTAGATCCAATTATGACCTATTAGATCTAATTAGACTCAATAAGGACCAATTAGGACCAATTAGATTCAATTATGATCTATTAGATCTAATTAGACTCAATTAGGACTAATTAGGACCAATTAGATTCAATTATGACCCATTAGATCTAATTAGACTCAATTAGGGCCACTTAGATTCAAGTATGACCTATTAGATCTAATTAGACTCAATTAGGACCAATTAAGACCTAATTATGACCAATTAGATTCAATTATGACCTATTAGATTTTATTAGACTTAATTAGGACCAATTAGGACCTAATATGGACTAACTAGACTCAATTAGGACCAACTAGACTCAATTAGGACCAATTAGGACCAATTAGGACCAATTAGGACCTAATTATGACCAATTAGGACCAATTAGGACCTAACATGACCTATTAGACTCAATTAGGACCTATTAGATTCAATTATGACATAATTAGGAACAACTAGACTCAATTAGACTCAATTAGGACCAACTAGACTCAATTAGGACCTATTAGATTCAATTATCTACTCAATTAGCACCAACTAGACTCAATTAGGACCAATTAGGACCTAATATGGACTAACTAGACTCAATTAGGACCAACTAGACTTAATTAGGACCAATTAGGACCTAATATGACCTATTAGACTCAATTAGGGCCACTTAGATTCAATTATGACCTATTAGATCTAATTAAACTCAATTAGAACCAATTAAGACCAATTAGATTCAATTGTGACCAATTAGAACCAATTAGATTCAATTATGACCAATTATGACCAATTAGATTCAATTAGATTCAATTAGGACCAATTAGGACCAATTAGATTTAATTAGGACCAATTAGGACCAATTAGAACCAATTAGATTCAATTAGGACCAATTAGGACCTAATATGACCTATTAGAGTCAATTAGGGCTTCTTAGATTCAATTATGACCTTATCATATCTAATTAGACTCAATTAGAACCAATTAGGACCAATTAGATTCAATTAGGACCAATTAGGACCTATTAGACTCAATTAGGACCAATTAGGACCAATTAAATTCAATTATGACCTATTAGACTCAATTAGGGCCACTTAGATTTAATTATGACCTATTAGATCTAATTAGACGAGCAATTCTAGGACTAATTTATACTTCATACATGTGTAGGAAATGCTCAAGAATCACAAGCTCAACAAGCTACCCAACCTTCAGAAGTTGGAGAAGGGTTATCACAAGCTCAACAAGCCCAACCTTTAGAAGTTGGAGAAGGGTCATCACGAGCTCAACAAGCCCAACCTTCAAAAGCTGGAGAAGAGTCATTACAAGCTCAACAAGCCCAACCTTCATAAGTTGGAGAAGGGTCAGTTGTCATGCAAGGAACATATTTGAAGCAAACCAAAATAGTTAAACAAGGGATTCATTTTATTGATTATCAACCTAACAATAAGGGTTTATCAGTATAGTCATCTTGTAATTGCCACCATCCTATCTCTTGTTCCTGTGACGGGACGTGGCATTTGTAAGTGGAGACTTGATACTGACAACCATGACAGAATATTAAATGTTATTCGAGAGAGAGATGAACCACTTGATGTGGACTAAATCACGCATGAAATATGATTTGAACTAAAATTTTCACGAGCGAGACCAGATGATTTCTTAGCTCCATTCTTTCCCTATTGGTGCCCATAGTGAATGGAGCTTGAATTAAATTAAAAATTAAGAATATATAGATCTCAAATTTATGTCTTACAAGTGGATATGATATATTAATTATCTACCTGAATATGAAGTACTCTAAAGTTTTGGAATATGAATGTGTGTATGTATTGAATTTGCATGTGTTACATTAGGACATGCATGTTTTAAACTATAAAATCTTCTTAAAGTACAACAACATTAAATTAAAAGTACGTGCACACAACTATTTATCGAATGTACATTTATATCGAATGTACATTTAAGTCAAACATGTGTACAATCAAAACATCATCATGTATGTAATTTCTATTCAATTCAAACATGATTCATGTATGTTTAATCTATTGAAATCAAGTCATCAAATTTAAATTAAACATGTACATGTGTATGTAATCTATTGAAAGTATTGAAAATTTACAAGTTCATCACACACACGCACATGTATCTAGAGTGAAAGTATATATATATATATATATATATATATATATATATATATATATATATATATATATATATATATATATATATATAATGTACATGAATGAAACATCACACACACACACACACACACACACACATATATATATATATATATATATATATATATATATATATATATATATATATATATATATATATATATATATATATATATATATACTATATATATATATATATATATATTATATATATATAATTGTACATGCATGAAACATCACACACACACACACACACACACACACACACACACACACACACACACACACACACACACACACACACACATATATATATATATATATATATATATATATATATATATATATATATAATGTACATGCATGAAACATCAATCAGTGTGTGTAGATCAAGTACTATAAAATATGAAACATATGAATCAATCATGCACATCAAACATTCTATCAAAAGCTCGTTTACAAATGAAATATAGTTCATCAAACATGAATATATAATATATATATATATATATATATATATATATATATATATATATATATATATATATATATATATATATATATATATATATATATATATATATATATATATATATATATATATATATATATATATATATATATATATATATATATATATATATATATATATATATATATATATAGAGACACACACATACATACATACATACATACATACATACTATGAAATAGGTCTCTGATCAAATATGAAAGTGCCTAGGACTCATCATGTCCATCTCCTCACTAAGCAGTCACACCTAGAGTGACTATCATGTGTGAAGGATGTGCAGATCCCTACAAAGAAAGAGATATATAAATTAAAACATATAAACATGTACAAAGATCTCTTAAGTTTGATTTAAAATATTGTACAAGAAAACATGTTATAAAGTGTGTAACATAGATAATAAATTAAAAGCTCACCTGTCCACTACTGATGTCATCATCGAGTGAGTCCCAACGATGTACACGATCAATACCCAAAGGAGTAACAAGAGGCATATCCTGGTAGACAAAAAATACATCAATTGATTGAAATTTTGAAAATAAATTTAAGTTTAAAATTGTAACATTAAAATACATGTATATAATCTAATTTATACCTGTGTAGGTAGTGGAAACTGATAGTACTTGGATTCACTAGCCTCAATCCTATCAACCAAGGTATCAAGATTTTGTTGTGCTTGGTCCAAGCTCAAATTTGCATCTGCAATAGGAATAGACTGCACACGCCTCTCTAATGATGAATGCAATGGACTAACTAGATGAGATGGCATGGAAGTCATATTGTCACGTGTCAACAAATCTAGATAACCTGTAGTGGTCATGCTGAACTCAACATCATCAAGACCAACATTAGAGAACTGATGGCCTGCACTAACTAAAGGGTCTGTATGCTATACCTCTCCCTGTGTAGCAATAGAGTGGTCACTTTAGGCACTAAAGCCGTGTACCTCCTTAAGAGAAAGACCAGAGCCAACCTCTTATCTCTTCCTCTCAAGTATGGACTATATAATATATGGGGCATATGGAGTGGGTACCATGAATGTCATCCCTAATGCTAATCAAGCTATTAAGGATGGACTGATATGTGCTCTTATATACAGTAGAGCTAGATGGATTATTTATAGATTCTTGCAGCCGTTGAATCTCTCTATTAGTGCATGGAAATAGTTTTACAGGGGGAATCGGTGCATCTGCCATGTGTGATGTTGTAATAATGTCTGATAGAGAGAGAATATGTATGTACCTAAAAGATTTTATGTACTGTCAAATAAAGTCTACATATACATACATATGTTTTCCTAATTTAAATAAAAATAAAATTAAATACTATGCATGTATTTCACTACATTATTTGAAAGTAAAATCAATTACATAAATTACATGTTTAAATGTAAATTACATTATAATACCTATCTAATGGAGTCTTAAAGGGTCATATAACCTATCATAGGTCCTAATAGGTCTAATTACCTATATGTAATAGGTTAAATTAGGGTATAATTAGGTCTAATTGGGGTGTGATTAGGTCCCAATTGATCTAATTGGGTCTAATTAGGTGAAGCACTAATAAGTCTTAAGGGGGACATAACACTCATAGTGGGTCTAATTTGGTATTAAAGGGGTCATATAACAGGTATTATAGGTCCTAATAGGTCTAATTAGGTCATAACAACTAATTGGGTCTAATTAGGTGCTTTAATATAGATCTTAAGGGGTCATGTTACTCATAGTGGGTCTAATGGGGTCATATAACCTGTCATGGGTCGTAATAGGTTTAATTAGGACATAATTGGTTTAGTTGGGTATTAAATTAGGTCCTAATAGGTCTAATTGGGTCTATTTAGGTGCTAATTAGGTCTAGAATTCCATTGTAATAGGTCTTATCTAGGTCTAATTAGGTCGTAATACATCTAATTGGGTCTAATTAGGTGAACTAAAAGGTCTACTTTGGTCTTAAGAGCTCATATTAAGCATATATTAAGTCTAATTAGGTCTTAAAGGGTCATGTAGTACTCGAGTATATTAGGTGTTAATAGTCTTTAAATTCAATCTAATTACAAGGTGTAGAAGGGGTACTATTACTCATATTGTACATAGATAATTAGGGCAAGCTATTATAACTAATTTGGTCTAAGGGGTCCTATTAAGTTCATAAATATGTCCCTAAGTAGGCATTATTACTATTCAATATTAGTTCCTATTACTTATATTAGGTATGTATTACTCACATGTGTTTAAAGGTAACTTAAATAGTATAAAATTAGGTATAATTTAAAGGTCTTGTTATGGGTTAATTAGTCTAATTATGCCTAAGGGATCATATTGCTCATATTAGGTGTACTAGCAGGTCCTATTACTCATGATATTTAGGTGTTAATTAGTCTTAATTAAAGGTCTAATTAGGTCTTAAGGGGGTCCTCAAACTCATATTAGGTATACTTGGGAATAGTTACACATGTCTTATTAGATGTTAATTGGTCAAGTATTAGGTCTAATTACATCTTTAAAGCCCATCTTATTAATGATATTAGGTCCTAATTTGGGTCTTATTAGTCATATTAGGTCAGGTAATAGGTTAAAAATTAGGTCTTAATGGGTCACAATTTACTCAAGGGGTCTAATTTTAAGTATATTTAATTATGTCTTCTTAGTAATGTATTAGGTCTAATTAGTCTTAATTAGTCTTATCTCTAGGTCTTGTTAGGTAAATAATTAGTCTTATCTAGGTCTTACGTACATACATAATGTATACATCAAAATCTATCTATACACATGTACATGTATGTATACATACATATATACATGCACACATGCACACATACATGCACATGTGTCTATACACACACACACACACACACACACACACACATATATATATATATACATGTGCAGATATATATATATACACATGTATATATATATATACACATGTATATATATATATACACATGT
>BSBK01014641.1:0-22535 GCA_027943335.1 Chamaecyparis obtusa | reverse complement strand
ATAATATTAAGGAGGCTGAGGGAACTTAACAATTATATTAAATGAGGGCATTCTAATTTTTAGTAGGTTCATTTAGATAACTAGTACGAAACTTCATATCAATCTTATCAATATTTAAGGCAGGGGATTTACTGGCGTTGGCAAGAAGAGAGGATACTGTTAGTGCTTAAAAATTACTACAGATGGTAAATACACATTTACAATTCATATACATAACTCTATGGACCCAAAAGATATATCTGACAATATTAAACACTAAGGTGCTATGGATTTTTATCCTTCTTCACTTCGAGCTTCAAGCTCAGGCCGGTGTACCTAATAGATTCAATTCTATAAAGAATCATAATAGTTATCTGTGTCCTTAACACAAATAATAAACATCTAATTATTTCAACATAAATTTAAGATAAATTGTTGTTTAATTGTTTTGATGTGGAGAAATATAAATTGAAGAAAATACCACTGCCAAATCCTAGGGCAAAGAGTCAAAGAACATACATCACAGAAATCCCTCAAATCTAATTTACCCTAAACCCAGATGAGATGCCTTACAAATCACCCTCTCATTCACACATATTGTCATCAAATTCTTACATAAACCATGAATGCTTAGAGATCTCCCTCAATATTTACCCTTCCCTTGAAAGAAACTTAAGCTTAACCCTAATATTTACCTTGTAAATGGTGTATTAAAGATGCCTTACAAATTTAATACACAGAAAACTAAAGATTCATATCAGAAGACAACAAAATGTGCAAAGGAGTTTCAATACATTTTCATTGATATTTCCCTATATCAGTACATTAAAATACATAAATTATTATAATTGAAGCACATATACAAAAACTCTCCTTACAAATAAATTTCACCACCCTTTTACAAAAATAAAACTTGCTATATATACCATTAGCCATCTTGGAATCCTTAGGAAAAGGATGCAACAAGCTTCAGATGGCTAGGACATTGGTAGGTACAAAAGACCAAAACATATATTACATCATTGAATAGGGGTAAAATGGATTCACCTCTATTCAAATGTAAAGGGGGAAATATGAGATCTATTCTCAAACCCAAATTCCCCAAAGAAAGAGATCCGATTTGATCAACCAAAAGGTTAAATACACAATCGAATTTAATTTATGGATGAATATGGGAAAAGAAAGAGAGTAAATCTAATATTTCCCTATGTGAGGATATGATGTTTGGAATATAGAATAATTGAAATACAAAATACTAACCTCAAATTAGGGGAGATCTGGGGAAAATGTTGAATTCTGATGTTTGTGTCACTTTCGAGAAAATCTGAAATCTGCCCTGGACTGGAAATGTCAAGATAGAGAAAACCTAGAAATCTTTCTCTAAAATGGCTTAGCTCAGGTTTGACCCTCATAAAAGGTCAAATACTACATTTTTTTTATTTGAAGTCCGATTCAAATTTCCTATTCGTAGATCTCAGAAGTTTGCCGAAAGGGTATCCAAATTTGCTCTCAGATCTAAAATTCTGCACCTGTACCTGCAAGAAAAGGAGGATTTTTTTGTTTGTTTGAGGGGTTTGCCTTGGTCAAACCCCAATTTGGAATCAACCTTAATATTGAATTGAAATAGGAATGCTATGCAAGTAGTAGAAAAGGATCTGACAATAAAGCTATGCAATCTATAGATATGCAATTATATTTTGATGTAAAACAAGTATATTGATATGAAAGCTTGAACAAATAATAAATGTAAATCAAACCTCCATGATTGTATGCTTGGAATCCACCTTGAAGGAAGAATGAATAGATCTTGAAGATGAACAAAAGGATCTTGAAGGAAGATCACACCATCATGATGGCTAGATCTAGGGTTTGAGTGATAATCTTGAATACTTGAACCAAATCCCTTCAATGGCTTGAATGCTCTAAATCCTTGATCTTCAATGGAGAATTTGGATGGAGAAGAGGACTTGAATGCTTGAATGGAATGCTTTCTTGATCACCTTGAGAGCTTGAATGTTTGATGGCAAAAGAAGATGTGAATGATGGATGATAAAATGAGAGAGGAAGGCCTCCTTTTATAGTGATCTAGGGAACAATCCTCTAGAGGGGCCACCTTGGAGAATAAATCCCAATTAGGTCCTCACCTTTAGAAAATATACCTAGATTAAATGCAATTAAAGGATTTTACCATCCCAAAACCCGAAATGGTTCGACCCGAAGGCGAGGAAAATAAATCTCCTGAAAGCCTGAAGCCCAAAAATATTGGAAATTGGAAATTTGAAGAATGGAGTCAAAGTCAAGGTTGTCCTAACCTAGTTAGGTTTGAGCTCACCCTGACCTAGTCAGGTTCGACCTCGAATCTTACCCTGGTCCCAGTTAAACTCAAAACCAAGTCAGGAGGTCCCGAAGATGCCCAGAACCTAGAACTGATGCTAGAATAGGATAGAATGTTAGGGATAGACATAAAATCCTATGATTAATATGATGAAGGCTAGGAGGATCTATTTTCTAAATCCTACCTAGAAAATAGAACCATGGAAGAGGGAAATTTTAGGAGAATCCTTCAGATCCTAACCCTAATTTCACCTAGAATGAAGAAATCAAGTGCGGGGAAGAAGTGGAAAGAGGGGAGAAAGCCAAAATACATGCAAAGACCCAATCAAGGAGCTTGACATGACCCCCAAAACACTTACTCAGAGGGCTAAATGCTCTTATCACAGAAGTGCTTCCATTTTAAGATGATACATTAAGCCCCCACTTTAGCAAGAGTATGGACTCGATGCAAACTCTTGGTAAAGGAAAAGAAAGAGAAGATCCAAGTGGATTCACAAAGAGATAAAATAACACTTAACTAAGGGACATAAGCCCCTAGACTAAGGATTCTAACTCAACATACGCATGAGGGTGTGAAACAAGAAAACCAAAAGAATAAGGGTTAGCACTAAACAACCCAAATCATTAGCATAGGAAACCTCGCTAAGAAATATTCCTCATACTAATATCATATTTGGAAAGCTATCATAAAAGTATATAATTTTTACATAAGAAAGACAAGAGAAAACACTATAAAATAACATAGCTTCATGATCCTATCCTACTAGCATGAAGCAGAAAAGAGAGAAAGGAGAAAGTGATTACCTTGCCTAGTAAGATGGCCCACCTTACCATGAATCACCCTAGAGGGAGAGCCCAACATGTTCACCCATACACTATGCTTGCAATTGTAATGTGTCTTTTGATGGCTTCTAGAATACCCATAGATCCACCTTCTTGTATCACTATGAATATAAAATGCCTGTCTCCTCTGGATTTAGCAGCTTATGTGCATTACCTTCAGAAGATTTAGCATATAGGTGCGTGTCTTTTTAGGATTTAGAAACTTATGTGAATTACCTTCCAAGATTTAGCATATTTGAAATTGGAAATGCATGTCCTTTCAGGATTTAGAAACTTATGTGCGTTAGCTTCAGAGGATTTAGCATATTGAAAAATTTGAAAAATGCTTGTCTCCTTAGGATTTAACAACTTATGTGCATTACCATCGAAAGATTTAGCATATTGAAAAATTTGAAAAATGTGTGTCTCCTCAGGATTTAGCAACTTATGTGCATTACCATCAGAAGATTTAGCATATAAATGTGTGTCTTTTCAAGATTTAGCAACTTATGTGTGTTACCATCCAAGATTTAGCATGCAGAAATTAAAAAACTATAGTACAAGGGAGACCCTATATATGCCCCCCTCCTTAATATGGCAAAAACATACTATTTTGATATGTTAAGGAAAGAAAAGAACAAGGATAAAGCCTTTCTTCAGCATCAAGACAATATCCTCAAACAACACCCAGTCCAAGCCAAGAAGGTCACAACTCCTATGAGGCCATGGAAGGGACGAATGCAAAGAGATATCATACAAGAGGTGAAAAGAAAGTAACCCTTATGAAGGAGAGCACATTGTTCAGTTTTCAAGGTGAGAGATATATCAACCATGGAAACCCAATGTCAAACAACAAAAGAGGTTATTATCAAGGTCATAGATCCTCAATGCAAACCATAATTTTCACATATGATTGAATGTCACATAATAGATAAATACTTCTTACCCAAGAAAAGAGGTGAATCCCAAAAAATAGAAAAGAAGGAGATGGCATCCTTGCCCCCCCAAGTGTAGGAACAATAATGGAAGAGGATACCTACTTCACAGTGCAAGGAGAAAGCCTGTTTACAACAACGTATACTATATTCGTAGCGAGGGATATTGACCCCTACATCCAAGAATATAGATAATCATGAAAAAGGATATGTCACTCATGGAAAAGGATCCTCAAAGAAATAGATCTTATCAACAAGACCCCCACCAAAGAGGAGTGTGTTAGATAATATATCATCTTGCGAAAGCTGGGAACAAAGATTCAATCATCAAGCCCCCTACAAACAAGAGGAAGAGGAATCTTTGGAATGAGGAAAGCAACTCTAACACCAAGCAAGGGGTGAGAATTTATAAAGAACATAATTTGCAACATAGAGAAGAAGTGATGACCTAGGACAACAAATTCTCATATAAGAAAGTTATCCATAGTCAAAACAGCTATCAATAGGTTGAAATAATATTGCAATATAAACAAATACCACTAAGCTAAGGAAAGCAGCTCCCTAGACAAAGAGAAAAAAGAAAAGAAAAAAAGAGATACCTTGCCCCCCAGAGACAAGGGATACCTTTGCAAAACAAATGTCTTAGAAAAGATATCTTAAAAAGAAAAATATAGATTCTATGGATGATTAAAAACATAATGCAAAGCCATAGAAAAAGAAGAGAGAAAGAATACCAATTAGGCCCTAATAAAAGACCTAATGGATCCTAAGAGACTGGATGAAGATACACCTCTTGCCCCCAGTCACGAGATAAGAAGAGAAGAACATTTACATTATATCTAAAGGAGGGGAATCCCCTATATCAAAATTATGAAGGAATTGTAAAACTACACGAGAGTGAGATATAATTCCTAAAGCAGCTCTTTCTCTAACATATGACTTGAAATGTTTACAATCAACAAGTAAATGTTTGTTACTATAATGAAAAGGACATTTATATTTATAGAGAGCATCTATCAGCATAGGTCTAAAGATTTCTTTCTTGGAATTCATTAGCTCAACATATACCTTTTTAGCAATTTCTTGATGAGTAGTAGAGTTATCTAATATAGGAGTGGGGAGAAGAATATGAAGAGGAGGATGATGTTTAGCATCACCTACCTTAACCTGAGACGTCGAACAACCAACACCATACATATCCAGTTTAGGGGGTATATGAACAGGAAACTTAATACCATGTTCATTAACTCCTAGCCCCAAACCTTTATAACCTTATTTAGTCACCATATTATATCCAGTAGTGTACATATTATGTAAAGCTTCTACTGGAGGTGATTGCTTATCATGTTCATGAGTAAAGGTTGTATACAGTGGGATAGTAGGCTTTGAAGAAGTTTCTTTACCCTTTCCTTTAATATCATCATGGATAGGAGGAGAAGGTAAATCAAAGAAATCATGCGCATCCGCATCCTGAACGATAGCTTGAATCTCATCATAAGTACAGGAAGAGTGAGGATTAATAGATGGAGAATTAGGTATCAGAATAGGAAGATTAGGATTAAGATTAGGATTGATAGGATTAGGATGATGATTAGGATTGATAAGATTAGGATTAAGATGATGATTAGGATTGATAGGATTAGGATTAGGAAGATTAGGAGATGGTGTGTCATCTACCAAATTCTTCACATAATCTAAAAGATGAATAAGGCTACCACATAAATCCCTAAGAAAAGTTTTAAATGTAGGTAGACTAGTGTCGGTCAACTTCACAAAAGCATAAGCAAGAGCTAGGTGAAAGGTCATCAACATAATGAAGTGAATGAGACTCTCATAAACATCATAGGTATTATAAAGAGATGCTAAAAGAAGAGTAATAAAGAACATAGCCATGCACCAAAACATCTTAACAATCTCCATAATAAATGAACTACAAGAAATGTTTTTGTATTTTTGAATTTAAAATGCAAGAGCATAAACTAAATGCAAGAAAGGATCTAAAATCTAACATAATAGGGCATCTAATTCCACAAAAGAAAAGGAGAGTAAGTATGTCAGGCTCACCAAAATGAATAGGGGTAAAATGGATTCACCTCTATTCAAATGTAAAGGGGGAAATATGAAATCTATTCTCAAACCCAAATTCCCCAAAGAAAGAGATCCGATTTGATCAACCAAAAGGTTAATACACAATCAAATCAATTTATGGATGACTATGGAAAAGAAAGAGAGTAAATCTAATATTTCCCTATGTGAGGATATGATGTTTGGAATATAGAATAATTGAAATACAAATACTAACCTCAAATTAGGGCAGATCTGGAAAATGTTGAATTCTGATGTCTGTGTACACTTTTAGGAAAATCTGAAACCTATCTTGGATTGGAAATGCTGAGACAGAGAAAACCCAGAAATCTTTCTCCAAAATGGCTCAGCTCAGGTTTGACCCTCATAAAAGGTCAAATACTACATTTTTTATTTGAAGTCCAATTCAAATTCTATTCACAGATCTCAGAAGTTTGCCGAAAAGGGTATCCAAATTCACTCTCAGATCCAAAATTCCGCACCTGTACCTGCAAGAAAAGGAGGATTTTTGTTGTTTGTTTGAGGGGTTTGCCTTGGTCAAACCCTAGTTTGGAATCAACCTTAATATTGAAATTGAAATAGGAATGCTAGAAAGTAGTAGAAAAGGATCTAACAATGAAGCTATGCAATTCTATAGATATGCAATTGTATTTTGAATGTAAACAAGTATATTGATATGAAAGCTTGAACAAAACAATTGTTGTTATTTTTATTGTTGGTCAAAATTCCTTGTTCTTTCAAAACATCCTCAATCCTACATGCAGTTTCAACCATGGTATCAAAGGAATAAAAAATCATCTTCCTAACTTCATATTGCATTTCAGGAATCAAATTGCTAACAAGAATATCAATCTTTTCAGCTTCGGGAATAGTTCTAGAATATCGAGAGCATTGTCATCTCCACCTTTGTAAGAAAGTAACAAAGGGTTCCCCCTGATTTTGTTTTAAGTTGCACAAGTCCAACATAGTGACAGATCTTGAAAGATTGTAAGCAAAGTGTTGGAAAAATCTATGAACAAGCTCTTTGAAAGTCTTGATGGGGGGAGTGATGTTGGTGAACCATTCCACTGCATGACCTTTAAGACTTCTAGGGAACAATCTCATAAGGTATGAATCATCTTGATGGAATTCAAAACTCATAGTGTAAAATTGGTGCACATGATCATGGGGATCTCCACTACCATCATACTTGTCATATTGAGGGATTTCAACCTTTCTTGGAAAATCTTTCATACTCACACTCCTATCAAAAGGATTGGGACAAATTGAGTCAAGATTGAATGAACTTTTGGGTGCCTTCATTTCATCTATCACCTTTTGCATTTGTTTAAGCATTTCTCCTTCAGATGGATCTTGTTTCTTGATCTTTCTATCCACATCAAAGTTGTAGGGGACCCTAGCACCCTTGTTGATTAAATTCTCAAAGAACTTATCTTTGTTTTGTTCCACATACTTCTCCACATACTATTGGAAAAGTGGTTCTTGTTGCATTTTCATGAAATCTTGAGCATCAAAGTCAAAACTTGAACTACCACCTCCATATTGTGAACCATGATGAGCACATTGATAAGGTTGTCTTGAGTTCCTAGGAGGTGTTGGTCTCCTATAATGTTCATATTGTGGAGCCCTTCTTCCTTTAGGGTTAGGAGATCTTGAAGGTGTTGAACTTCTTGAGTGTCTTCCACTTCGTGGAGTCTTAGGAGGAGAGGGTGGAGAAGAATTGTTTCCACCACCAACACACATGTTGTTGTATTGAGAATTAAGTTGTTGAGCCAAGAGTTTATCTCTCTATTCTTGTGTGACTCTCCTTTCTATATCCAATAAAGCTTGTCTTTCCTACTCTAGGAGTCTAAGTTTCTCTTCTTTTGCAACTTGTTCATTTAGAAAGGCTTGCTTTTCACATTGAATTCTTTTGAGTCTGTCACTTGTGTATCCTGAAATCGTTTGGAGTGGTGAACTTGGTCTTGAATGCCTAAACAAGTCATTGGTATGTGCTGCATTCACATGGGTATCATAAGGTTCACTGTCTTGACTACCATGTTGGGATTGCTCTTCTTGATGAGACTTCCTCATTTCTCTTTCACCCCTTTGATGTGCATCCAAATATCTAGTTGAGATAAGGGATGAGTCCAGTTGATTTTCATGAGAGGAATTACCAAATATAATGTTGTCTCTATGTCTTTCATATATGTTATCAAGACTTTTATCCATCTCTTCCCTCTCCCTTCGAGTCATGGTGTAACTCATATCCATATCTAGATGAGAAGGTGCTAAGGGTGTACTTAACTCACTAGAATTGATCTTAGGATCAAACCAAACTTTTGAGGTATTCCTAGGGGATTAATCAAAGATGGGCTCTTTTCCCTTACATCTTTGGCGAGTTTGAACTAAGGGTAATTGGTCAAAGACTACTTGAGGTTATTTTCCTTGATTTACTTGATATCTTGTTGTAACCAGCATGAAAGAAAGGATCCTAGGTGATAAGATGACCCTAAGAAATGTTGGTAGCAAACAAGGATAATAAAAGCATTCAATTGTCCAAAAGAGACGTGATAAGATAGAATTTTGTTAAAAGGGATAGGTCAACACTGCCATAGAGGTGCCCAATAATCGGGTGAATACCCTAACACATATGGATCAGGAGGATGATCTTACCCAAATTATAATTGATTGAAATTGAATTTTTATGGAAGTGAATTGGACAAGAGATTACTAAAACTCTCCAAACGTGATATCAAAGAATCCAAAGGTTTCTCTTTCTCAACAAGAATGATTTCTAACTTACTAATTCCAAGCAAGGTCACTTGTGAAATAAAAAATTACTAATCCAAGAGGTCAAGACATAAAGACCCAAGGTGAAAATAGGCTTCTAACAGTGGGGTAGAGAACCTACAATAATATGGATTAACCGAGGAAGACTAGGAATGACAAGATGTCCAATCAGGCAAGCTGTAAAAGTTGGTTTTGTGACTCAGGAACTCAGTTTTTGTTCATTTTAAAAGATCAAGTAAGTAAATCAACAAATTTTTATCATTGATCAAGCACATAAGACAACAATCAAG
This sequence comes from Chamaecyparis obtusa, assembly GCA_027943335.1. NCBI lineage: Eukaryota > Viridiplantae > Streptophyta > Pinopsida > Cupressales > Cupressaceae > Chamaecyparis > Chamaecyparis obtusa. The sequence goes on along the minus strand of BSBK01014641.1, from coordinate 13,318 downwards.
GAGTTCAAGCAAGCAATTGTCTTCAAACAATGAGCAAGGGGAAAAGAAACCTTACACATGAACAAGAATAGTGACTTAGTATGCTACTCCTTAAAGATTCTACTTGTGTATGTTCTCAAAATGTTTTTGCAATCACGCACATAGTCCTAGCAAAGAAAAAGTTGGTTGCACTATGGTTCTTAGTAATGGTTTGACTCTATAACTTTTGCAATCTCAAGAGGGTGAACTCCAATCCAAGTGCACTGGGGTTTTGACACATTCCAAGAATTTAATCAATCGAAGATGCTGAGGAGATTTGATAGCCCAACAAGAAACTACACCCATGGAGATTTCTTCCACAAGGACATTTATATAGTGGTTGTCACTACCATGACAAAAATGACTATTATCGCTTGAGGTTCCCTCCACGTGGTTTACCCAATAAAGAGAGTTGCCACTACAGTTAACCCTCTCTAACAAGGTGACTCACAAAAAGGACCACATGGGCACTTGGTTTAGCCTCAAGGATCTAAGTTTCTGATACTACCCAAAAAGAGAGTAGAGCATAGTCCTCTAGCCTCTTCACTTCACCCAAACATAGCAAGCAAGATTAATCCGACATGTTAAGACTGAAATTAACCTCACCAAGATCTGTGGTGTCAACAACTTGTGATCTATCAACCCCTCTGAAGAGAGAATGCATCAATCAAAAAGATGAGGACGCAAATCAAGAGAATGTGAGATAATCTCAATATCCTCCCTACCTACAAGGGGATCTATCATCAAGAAAAGGCTCAAAAGAAACCCAATCTCTTAAGATCACCACAAATAGTGTTCATAGGGCCTAATTACTATGTGAAACACATATGCAAGAAAGGTAAATCTATGTTCTTTTTAGAGCCCAAAATTGAAGTGTGATCTATGAAAGCAAGTAAGAACTCAAGCTAGACACATGAGAGATTCATTTTATTTCCAAAATCCAAATGTTATAGAGATTGAACAAAATACCTCAAGTCCAAAGAAACACACTTAGTAGATTTTTTCTGAGCTTTTTTTGTGCAAGCAAACCACGAACTCTCCAACAAGAAAACAAGCAAACAAGATATGCAATGTATATCCAACTTATGCAAACCCTAGGGTTAGATCTAAAAATCAATTGTTAGGAGAAATGATAGCCAACAAATAATTCAAATGACAACTCATATCATGCATTGAACCATGAAAAATAAGTGCATACTCATCACAAAATTTTATTTTTTTTGCATTTGACCTAGTCAACAAGATTTGATTTTTTTAATATGATTTCGGCCAAAAAAATGGAAATGAAAAATAGAGACCCCTACTAAAAATAGAGAGTTTTCCAAAAATGTAAAATTTTTAGAAAAATCTCTTCATTTGTGCCTTAGAGACTCATTTTATGAAAATAGACCACTTTTTGTAAATCAATTATTTGAGCTATGATATTGCATCCAAATTCAAAACACAAAGAATGGATCCCCTGTAGAATTTAAAGAGCTTTCTGAAAAGTAAAAAATTCTAAAAAATATGCTAATTTGCACCGAAAATTAATTTTTTATGAAAAATCAAGAAAAAATTATAAAAAATAAAAAATACCTCCGAAAATTCTGAATTTTTTTTGAAGCTTCTCTGATATGTCTCCAACTTGCAAAAAATAATTCAGATAAAAAAACCAAGCCGTTTGGGAGATATGATCAAATCTTTGAAAATCTAGGGTTTTAGTCTCCAAGTAAATCTGCACAAGGGGGTTAGCTCCAAAAATAACCAAAGAAAGCATGTAAAGGTGGGTTGCCCCATGGTGGGTGCCAAAAATGTGTGCTAAAATGTTGTCACACTTCTATGAATCATTACATCCAAGATCTCTCAAGAATGAGGTCTCAAATAGCGACTCATAGCTCTCTATTCATGGAGTGCAAGGGTTTTATATGGAGGCCCTCAGATTTGACCTATGTTTGTGACCATGCAAGTACACCATAAAATGAGAGATTCAAAGATGCATGCAAATGAAAATGAGATCTATTCTATATGATAACAATGCAAATTAATCTATTAAAGGAAATGCTTATGCAAGATTATTCTATGAAATGAAATATGAATCTAATCTAATATGGAAAATGCAAGATTAATCTAATGGATTTCCATGGGGCATGAGAGAAGAAGACAAGAAGAGAGAAGTTTCAATATCCAAGCTCAAGTGCTCAAAATCTTCTCCAAAATCACTCTTCAAACCTATAGCATAACAATTCATAAAATGCACATATGAAAATGAGAAGGAGAGGTCTCCCTATAAAGAATCTTGGACGGTCAAGATTAAGAGGCAAAAAGAAATAAGCAACGGTGGAGATTAAATCTTGGTTGATCCATGTGCTCAAGAGGCAAAATCAAAAGATTCCATCTCATAGGAAAGTGCACTTTACTTTATTATTTTTATTTTTTATTTATTATTTTTAGCAAAGTGGTTCCAATATTTAATTAAAAGATTTTTTATTTATTTAAAAGAGATTTATTCTTTTAATTAAAATGAGATTTAAAATAAATGACTTGATGATTTAATTAAATGATTTTTATTTAATTAAAAGAGATTTTTATTTAATTAAAAGGGAGCAAGTTCTCTCAATTAAATAAAACTTAGGAAATATATTAATTTTTTTGAATTAATTACAATTTGATCAAATAAATTAATTTGAATTAAAAATATTAAAAATCATTGATTCAAAAAATTGATAAAATAATTCCAACATTGATAAAATGAAGAATGGGGCCCAAAGTCTAGGCGATCGTTTTAGGGTGCATACAAATAAATTATTAACAGGTAGTCTAGACTTCATACCATATACCAATTCAAATGGAGACTTACTTGTGGCCCTTTATACTGCAATTCTATCTTCCCACAATGCAAGTTTCAACTTTGCATGCCAGGTTTTCTTATTTTTTTCTAATGTTTTCTTTAGAATCTGCAGAATGCTCTTATTGCTTGATTCTGCCTGCCCATTGGCCTATGGGTGGTATGGGGATGAATATGACAAAGTAATTCCCATCTCTGAACATAAATCAATAAATTCCTCTGACCTAAAGCACATGGCATTGTCCATTACTAATTTCATAGGAACACCAAACTTAGTAACCACATTATTCATCAAGAACTTAATTACCATTGTGCTTGTGGCTTTCTTAGTTGGGGTTGCCTCAATTCATTTTGTAAAGTAATTTGTAACAACCAGTATCCAACTTTGTCCCCCACTAGATTTTTCTACAAATTCTCCAATGAAGTCAATATCCCACATGGCAAAAGTAGCTTCTTCAACTACAGGGTTTAACAATAATGCTCCTAAGAATTTTAACTTATTTGAGAATCTTTGGCATGGCTCACACTTTCTGACAAATGGATGAGTATCCTTAAATAAACTTGGCCAATAATAACCAGCCCTTAGAATTTTGTGAGCTATTTCCCTAGCTGAATAATGCCCTCCACATAGTCCAGAGTGCATCTCCTTTAATATCTTCTCAGACTTTCCTTTGTCCAGACACAGGAGCAATATTCCATCTTTGTCTTTCCAATAAAAGTCACCCTACAACAACACATACTTTTGAGCCTATAATTTGAGGCTCCTCTTCTGATTGTCATTTAGGCCATGTGGGCAACTAGCATTTTTGAGAAAATGCACAACATTTGTATACCATGGCTGCATCTCAATGCTTGTAACCATTCTTTCACCCATGGTAATATTATTCACCTAGACCAAGTCCAGATTTTCTTCAGTCATCAACTTTTCTAACCCCAAACCTCTAACCAACTTGGTAATATGAATGTCCAAATCAAACTCCTGGATTTTATTGATCCATTTGTATCTTTTCCCTATAACCTCACTCTAGACAAGAACGTCCTTCACTATAGCATGAGGAACATATGCATTAACCTTGGCACAAATGAAATAAGGCTTGAATTCTTTAACCACTTTCACCAATGCATAAGCTTATTTTTCCATTCGCTCATAATTCAATTCAGTTGACTGTAGTGATTTTCTAAAGAATGCAATGGGGTGCTCAAATCCTTCCCCATCTTTTTGTAATAAGACTACTGCAATTGTATGAAAATATGCAAAATAAAACAAGGAGAAAGGTTTGGAATAATTAGGAGATATAAGAATAGGGGCTTCTTGGATTGTTTGTTTAATTTTCTCAAAGGCCTCTTGTGCTTCCTGATTCCAATCAAATCTTACATCTTTTTTCAAAATCTTGACTATGGGCTTGACCATTTCTGCAAAGTTAGCAACGAATCTTTTGACAAAATTAAATTGTCCATGGAAAGACTATACACCTTTAAGGTTTTAGGGAGCAAGGACCTTTTGAATCACTTCAACTCTCTCAAGATCAATTTGTACCCCCTCTTTGGACACTATATGCCCTAATAGCTTTCCTTCGGTAACATCAAATTAGCATTTCTTGGGATTTAATGATATGCCAAACTCTAATGCTTTGACCAAGACCTTCTCTAAGTAGCTACAATGGTCATCAAATTTCTTTGAATAAGTAGTCAGATCATCCTAATACACCACCATGAGAACATTGATAAGATCCTTGAAAGCCACATCCATTGCCCTTTGAAATGTTGCTCCAACATTTTTTAAACCAAATAGCATACAGACATACACATAAGTTCTCCAGGGAGTAGTAAATGTTATTTTAAGTTGTTCTAGCTCTTTAACCAACACCTGGTTATACCCTGAGAAACCATCCATCATGGATAATAACTCACAACCAGTCACCCTATAAAGCATGACCTCCATGTTGGGCAATCTATAATTATCTTTCAATGAGGCAACATTCAAGTTTCTAAAATCAACACATAATCTTATGTCCCCATTCTTCTTTCTGACTGACACCAAGTTAGAGACCCAAGATGAATGCCTTATAGGCTCAATTATGCCTACATCCCTTAACTTTGTCAACTTTGTTTGTATTTTAGTAGCTAGTAAGGGATTGATAGGCCTTTATTTCTGCCTAAAAGGTTTGGTATCTTGTTTCAAAGGGATTTCATGCTGAAATAAGTCTATTCTATAAGCCTTGAGGTCATCATAAGACCAAGCAAACACATGCTTGTATTTCTTCAGCAATATTATCAAATTATTTGTCACGTCCCTACTTAGCTTCTTTCCAATGTACACCAAATGTGGGGATGTCACTAATCCTAAATTTATTTCTTCCAAGTCCTCTACCTTGGTATTAGATTTTTGTGACATATAATTATCATTTATTCTGAACATGCCTTCTAGTTCAACTAACCCCTTATGAATATGATTAGAAGCTAAGTGAATAATTTCATTTCCAAGGATGCAATCCTTTCCATTAACAACCTTTATTGAGGCATCATAATCAATTTGTTGGTCATCATATTGATCCAGGCCCTAAATAAATATGAGGATATCACCATCATCCTCAAAAAATTGCCAATTACAAATGTTATTAGGCACAACATGCTTGCTCTTAATTTGTAACATTGACACACCATCAAGAGTGATATCATTGTTATTCAATGCAATATTTGCAAGGAAATATGCCATGATATTATTTGAACTTTCTACCCACTGAATATTGAAAGGATCAAATAATTCTATTCTATCCCAGACATCACATCTATACAATTTTAGTCTGTCATCCTTGGCAGCATACTTAGATCTAATCTGAACAATAATCAATTGGGAATCTCCATAGATTTTTAAACATTTTATACCATTCTTTATAGAAATATCTAATCCCAATATCAAAGCCTCATACTTAGAAGTATTATTTGTGCATTGAAAAGTCAACAAAAAGGAATACTTGAAAGTAATACCTGATGGGGATATGGATAATACACCAGCTCCTGATCCTTCTTTAGAGAATCCACCATCAAAGTACATTTTCCACAATCCATTTTGCTGCAATAGCAACTCATCAACTATTGGATCAATATTCCTCAATTGTGGCTTGATTTCTTCAACAATGAAATTTTCTATATTAATGTCAACACAACAATTTAAATCTTTAGGTGCTACCATCTCAACCATGACAGAAGAGCGAGGCTCTCTATACAACTTAACCTTAGTACCATTTATAGGTATAGTAGCATATGACCTGTCTAGTTGCAATTTTCCTCCCACTGTTGTTGTCCACTATCTTGATAACATCATACCATAATGAGGCTTTGTATCAACTACAAATACATCCATCTTATATGTAGCCTCAGGAAATGCAAATTTTTTTATTTCTATTCCCACTAAGGTTCCCACCACAAGAACTGCCCTATTATCCATGGCATAACATCTTCCATTAAATGTATCAACTTGAAGTCCTAGTTCCTTCATAACATGATATGGCATCACTGTAGATGCAAAACCTAAGTCTATTATACAATTTTTTAGAAAAAGGTAGTTGACAATCAAAGTGACATAGAAAGGATCAATTGATGATGGTTCTTGAGTTACAATATTTCTAACACAAAAGTTAGAAATCTCCTTGGTTGTCTTAGGGCCATCCATTGGCTTCTCCCTTTCTAATACAACATGAATATCTCCTTGTTCATTTATCAAGGCCAATGTTGTTGCCTTGTGCTCTTTTATCTTCAACATTTTTAACAAGGGGATTGAGACTTTCATTTGAGACAGGACATGTCTCATATCAAAGGTCGGGGGTTCAGTAAAAGGATCAGATAAATCTTTTCCCCTACTAACCCTTTTGTTTCTCTTATCTATGGAAACTTCCTCATTCTTCTTAGTATCTTGAACAAGAACATGCTCTTATTTGTTGTTGTTGTTACCACCCTTTCCTTTGATTACATTTGTTTTGGGAGAAACTTCATTTTGGGAATCATCATTTACAAACACTGACCTGGGTACTCCTTGATTAGGGTCTACTCTTCTATTCCTTAGATTATATGAGGATCTGGCTTGAGAAATGGTAGCCATAGTAAGAGTCCTAATTTCTTCTTCACCAAGATTTCTCTAGTGAGCTTTACCTAGCTCTGGTCTGATCACACTTGTTGATTTGCAAACATCATTCTCAGACTCATCTTGATTAGAATGGGTAAAAACTTGTTGTTCATATTTTGGGAAATTTCTTCTCTTATAATCAATATCTACAAGTATTTCTTCATCTTCTAAAGATGAAATTTCTTCCACTTTCTCAGTGGTAAACATATGAACTGCATGCTTTTCAGATCCTTCATTATCTCCTACATGTAGGTCTTCTACTTCTTCTCCCAAAGCTTGGGCCACAACACATTGATAATGTGAGTGAGGTATATTACAAGCCACACACCATGGAGTGTTGTCTACATTATGTGTTACATTCTTTTTTAAAGGATCAAGGGTATCCCTTCCTTTTTTATTCTCATGAGTATAAAAAATAGGCTTCTCATCTTTCCAATTTGTCTTGTAGGGCTGATCATGCAACCTAGCAAATCTTTCCTACCTCTAATACGGTGTTCTATTGTCCTGAAGACCTCTCTCACCCTTTTCAATCCTGGTTGAGAGATGTTTAACAACATTTTCCAACTTGTCAACTTTATCATCCTCTTTAATTGGTCTACCAACATGCAGTTTGGTTTCTTTCCACAATATTCCTTCATCCCTTTTGTACATTTGACCAGATGCTTTCCTAGTACTTTCAATATTTATTGCTAACTTTAAAGAATCTCTCAAAGTACATGGGCTTTTTTGTCTCAAGAGATAAGAAATTTTTCCATCCAAAGCATTGAAATATGTGGTTAGGAAAACTTTGTCATCTAATCTCAAGACTTGGAATAATTTATACATTGCCTTTTAAAACCTACTAGTGAATTCAGATGTGCTCTTATTGGGATGCTTTTTGATATCATTGAATTCATTGAGCATATAACTGGAATTAACGTGTTCATCATATTACTTCTTAAAGATTTTCACAAATTCATCCCATGATGTAATACTATTTTTAGGCAAACCCCTATACCAATCCCTAGCATCCTCAATCAATGACTGAACAAATAATTTCATTACAACATCTCCACTTTCAATTTCATAGTCATTTATCTTATCTGTAAAAGACTTAAGACGCTCTTCACAAGTGACAACATTATTTCCTATGAACTTAGGGATTTTGTCTCTTACCTCATTTGGGATAGCATTTGGTTGACCAGGGATACCATCAAAGAATAATGGTCGGTATCTATGCAGATGAATAGGCATCCTTTAAAAATTTTGTGAAGCTTGGGCTCCACCACCTCCAATACCTTGATTCAACACATTTACCATGGAACCACCAGCCAATGGAACTGTAGAATTGACATTTTGGACTAGTCCTTAGACCAGTTGTTTAGAGCCCGGAGCTTGGAAACTTTGCTTGGGACCACGTGGTTGATTTTGTGGCATTGTTCCAATAGTAATAGGGACTGAGCTATTGGTAGTAGTATTCATATTAGCATGTAGGAAATCTATTTTCCTCTTCATCTCATCTACAACAGCCTCCAATTCTATTTTTTCTAACTGGATAGCCAAATCTTCCTTGGCCTTTCTAGCCTTTTACAATTCTATACTAGCTTGGGAGACAACATCGGGAATAGCCTTACCTTGTTTGGGTTCATTTATACTGACTCCAAGCATTTTTTGTTTTCCTTTATTAGATGCATCCCTAGTTTTATTTTTGAGATATTCATTTCTTTTAATTTTTGATGGATGCAACTGTCTTAAAACTAGGCTTGCTCCTTCAAATTCATCCTTTTTAGAATTTGATTCATTATTATCAACTTGTTGTCTCAAAGCTCCAACATCACCAAACATGTCACTATCTAGACCTTTGAATTCCTGATTAAGACTTTGAGCCATGAGCTCATTCTTCTTTGTTTTTCTCATGATTTCTTGCCTTTTTATGAGAAGCTCATAAATATCTTGCTCTCCCTTCTTTCTTTTATTATCAATTTCTAGTAATTGTTCATGCTCTTTTTTCTTCAGAGCTATGACTTCATCACACAATTTCTCTGAATCATAAGAAGCAGTCTCAATAGTAGAAGTTTCTCCTAGTTGGTCTAGACTTTCACATGCAAGGAAAAACCCTACATATGTAAATTCATCATCCCGAGAAGGATTAGCTACATCAGGGTCCTTTCTTCTAAGAGGCTCAAGATTTTTAGAGGAAGAAGATGCTTTCTTAGGAATAGGTGTTCAAACTCATCCTTTAGAGGGTCTTGAAGAGTTAGGATTGAATAAACCCCTTCTAGACCACTGCTTCCTACTAGGTGTGGGGATTTCATCACCTATATTACTTTCTGGGTGATCCCTATAGTATGACCTAGTATATCTTTGTCGACTTGTGGCACTTATAACAAGATACTTACACAAATTTCTATTTGCTAAACCAACAATTGGTAAACACAGATTTTAGAGTCGCCACCCACATAACATGTGGGGATAAATTTTGTGAACTGGTATTTAAATAACACAATAGACGGTTAACATAGAAATGTAAAAGGCCTATTGCAAAATATCAATTCCCCATCAGAGTCGCCAACTTTGTTAGTGCTTAAAATGATTGCAGATGGTAAATACACATTTAAGATTCTGATACATAACTATATGGACCCAAAAGATACATCTAAAAACATTAAACACTAAGGTGCTAAGGATTTTTATCCTTCTTCACTTCGAGCTTTAAGATTAGGAGGGTGTACCTAATAGATTCAATTCTATAAAGAATCACAATAGTTATCTGTGTCCTTGACACATATAAACATCTAATTCTTTCAACATAAATTTAAGATAAATTGTTGTTTAATTGTGTTGATGGTGAGAAATGTAAATTGAGAAAAGACCAGTGCCAAATCCTAGGGAAAAGAGGCAAAGAACATACATCCACAAAAATCCCTCAAATATGATGTAGGACCTTCTGTAGGTCATAAACTAATACAAAAACTTCCGGAGGTCATAACTTTTGACTCAGGTCTGGGTTTTTGCTAAAATTTTTCAAGTGCGTGCCTTAGGAGGTGACATTTGTTTTGCCAATTGATCTTGTTTTAGCACATTTTCGGGAGCTGAAAGTTTCATCTAGGGCTCTGAAATCAGCTTTTATTACTTTTTTCTCTAGTTTTTAGAAAGTTATGTTTTTGTAATAAATCCAAATTTATGTTTCAAATCTCGGATATTAGTTAGCAATTCATTCTAACTTAGTCGAGGGCATGTTTAGGAAAAAACTCAGCTTTTTAGGTGTTGTTTTGAAAATTACCAAAAATGGCAAAAAACAAGTATGGGAAAAAACTACCAAAAAAGGGTAATTTTCAGTTTTCTTGATTTTCTAGTTTTTTTGGTTACTTAAGAGTTTGTAGCGAACTGTAGAGGTGGTCAGTGATGAATGGAAAAATATTGAAGGTTTCAAATCTATGTTATTTGTCTTGTGATTGGATTTATTGTTAACAGAGAGTATTGTGCTACATCAAAATTTAATATACCCAAAACCCAAATGAGATGCCTTACAAATTACCCTCTCATTCACACATACTGTCATCAAATTCTTACATAAACCATGAATTCTCAAAGATCTCCCTTAAGATTTACCCTTCCCTTGAAAGAAACTTAAGCTTAACACCACTATTTACCTTGTAAATGGTGTATTAAAGATGCCTTACAAATTTAATACACAGAAAACTCAAGATTCATACCAGAAGAAAACAAAATGTGCAAAGGAGTTTCAATACATTTTCATTGATATTTCCCTGTATAAGTACATTCAAAGATATAAATTCTTAGAATCAAAGCACAGATGCAAAAACTCTCCTTACAAATGAATTTCACCACCCTTTTACAAAAGTAAAACTTTCTATATATATCACTAGCCATCTTGGAATCCTTAGAAAAAGGATGCAACAAGCTTCGGATGGCTAGGACAGTGACATGTACAAAAGACAAAAAAAAATTACATCATTAACAGAAGAGGAGAGGGAAGTCAGAAAATTAGTTTCAAATCATTGTGAATCCTCATAGGTGGAACCTTAGTCTGCATATATTTCAAGGTAACTGCTAAAAGTTGTTACATGAATAATGACCACCTACCGGCTAACTTACATTATCCTCTTTCTGATAATTACCCTTCCCGTACTCAAGGATAAGGTGTCATGTGTGATTCAATTATCTTCCATTGTCTTTAAATCAATGGCTACTGGCTCCATCTTCTTGGGCTTCGTGCTCTTTTAAGCTCTATAACTATTTCATCTACATGTCCCACCTAGAATTTGTTATGGCCTTAACATCATTAACAAACTTGGTGCAATCATTTTCTATTTGGAGCATGTCATCTAGTAAACAATTTAAATATTTTGGCCGTAACGGTTAATTGACAAATTTAAAACACAACCAATGATCCTTCTCCTTCCTGGCACATTGGGCGGTTCACATAAATCAACAAAATAGTTAACCAAGGGTTTTGAAAATAACCATCCACATAACCCAACATGATAACCAATCAGAAACAAGCATATCTGAAACACTTGGCATAGAGGACCTACCTCTTTAAAATCTTCATAGAGCTCGACATGTGGTGGCAGTGCGTGATTCTATCATTAGTAAACCTCCCACAAGTTCTTATCAAGGCATTACGCCCACTGCTTGATCACTCTAAAACTGTTAGATCTTTATCATCCTTCAGCCCGAGGATAATGATGTCACCAGGACATGTGTCTCCTAGGCATGTTTCCACTATCAATAAACCTCGAGCATCTTTGAATCTAGGAAACATGCCAATCGTTTGATCAGCTTTGATTTGCAATGTCTTTACCTTTAACCGCGACAAGCCCTTAACCACTCCTCTTCTAGAGATCACGTGACAACAGGCTTCCTCAGGGTCACTGAAAGTTTACTTAACCTGAGTTTGATCATGAGATTCAGTGACTGAAGCATATCCCTCAATCTTTGAATCTTTTCTTTAACCATGATTTTATCATGAGAATCAATGACTAACACATCTCTTGGTCTCTAGGCATTTTACTTTAACTCATGTTCGATTAGGAGATTTGGAGATAACAAGTATCTCTTAGTCATTAGACATTTTACTTTAACCCAAGCTTTGTCTTGAGACTTAGTGACAACCATTGATCTTGATCTTTATCTATCAGGTTTTGCACTTCTTACTAGTTGGGCCCAAAATACTAGTCCCACTTGCCTTGATTTTTCATTGCTGAAGCATCCGATGGCTGTTGGGTTTTTTACTGATTATCGACTAGGCCCAAAATACTTAACACTTTTGTTGGATTTTCTCTTTTCTTTAACCAGACCTTATGCACTAACCATGTCGTCGGATCTCCAAGTGTCTTGAAACATGGTCATTTACTTTTGAGACTTAGAGAATACCTTATTCGCTAAGTTGCTGGACGTTAGGGACTTTACATTAAATTTCATGAGATTCAGAGATGAAAACCATAGTTTACATCTTTTTATTTATCACCAAATCTCCAGATGAAATAAGACCGCAAGATCACCTTACAAGATTATGAGATAACCTTCCTTCGCTAAATCACCAAATGCCTCACTTAACCTTGTCACTGAAATTGCAAGATCAGTAGATAATTGCACAATGCTAAGCCCTTAACCTTTTTCCAGATCTCCAAACCCTTTGAACCTTAACCGCAACCTTAAGAGACTAAGAGATAACCATCGCGCCATATTTTTGAATGCCAAGACATAACTACCCAAAGTCACGAGACTTGGAGAAAGCTTTATCATAGAATCTCCAAATGCTTCAACTAACTGCCTTCCATTTGGAGAATAAGAGATAACCACCAGATAGTTAAGCCACTAACCTTGTCGCCCAATCTCTGAAAAACTTAAGACTTAATCAACTTCATTGGAAGATTAAGAGATTCAAATGGGAAAGATAAAAGCCACGTGCAAATTGAGAACTTAAATGCCCAGAAAAGGTAACTTCAAAATATAAGATCTAGGGTACAACTTAAGAACATTTCCAGAACAAAACCCTACCAAAGGAAAACAAGACCAAGGGTAAAGAAATGCATATATTTTTTTCACATGACTATTCTGAGACTCAGACCCCTTAGAAAATTTTGCAGACACATAGAATAAAGGAGACACAGGCACAACTCAAATGTCAAAATGACACTTCTCAGAAAACCTAGAAAATATCCCAACAGATACGACGAGGCAATCATTAATAGGAAAGTCAAGATCGTTTGGGATCTCTGAGAGAAGAGAGAAATTAAATAATAGGCTTGGGGAAGAGTATTATTTAATAATGACAGATATCATGTTCTTCTATGATGACTCAAACAATTAGGCATTATGAGGTATTATTATAACAAGTGCTCATC